>SDVV010027375.1:0-12118 GCA_016164225.1 Gammarus roeselii | reverse complement strand
ATAAATATATGTATTATAACTTTTGTTATCTCAATTCTCTCTATTAAAAGCTATTTCTCTGTAATGTAGTAAGAGCCATATGGTTAGCATGCGCTTCTGCTTCTTATTCGAATGAATCTTGATGAGGAAACATTAGCCTACAGATACGTTTTTGAGAGAGAATCTTGATAACATTCGTCGAAAGAGGTTTTTGACAGGTTGAGACCTTTCTGTGTCTTCAGCGTTTTTTGGGAAATTTTGATAGTTTAAAGTTCTCGGCTTTTCCTGAATTTTCCGTGTTCATTTCAGACCGTGTTCGTTTCAGAGGGAACATGTATCTTTCCCTATACTGATTTCAGTTGCACTGGAGAGAATGTACTAAAGCTGCTCGCGGGCGAGATACGGAGCAGCAAAAGGGGAGGCTTGTGGTTCCCCGGATACGCGAAGAGGTCTATTTGCATGGCACCGCGCAGGGTTGAGAGGCAGGTGACGCATTGAGGCGTCAGCGTCCACTCCGTCTCGACTAGTTAAAGACGTGAGAGCTGATCGACCCAGACGTTCTGCGATCCGGGAAGATAGGTCGCGAGAAGAGAAGGTGACTGTGCCGGAGGGTCTGTAGAAGCTGTGCTCCGATCTTCTGCAAAGCTCCTGGAGCCTTGCTGGGGCCCCAAGAGGTTCGCCATGGCTACAGCCGCTGTGTTGTCTGACAACACGGGGACAGTAGTGTGGTGCCAATAAGCACGGGTCCGCAGAGCATGGACGAAGGCCGGCGACTCCCTTGCCATAATATGGAGCTCGCGTTTCATTGCTAACCAGCGGTCGTACGACTGCTGGTCGCTGCAGCAGACAGCCCCCCCGCCCCTAGTCCGACGGATCCGTCCACAATCGATGCTATGGTGGAGGCAGGACACATGGACGTGGCAGTGGTGGGAGGAATCGTTGCGCCATTGATGTGCTGTCGGTGCCCAGAAACAGAAGGTCGTCGATGTAGGAGGCCGTGTCTATCCCTTGCTGGTGGAGTAAGCGAAGGGGTAATTTAGCGACCGTCGAAACGATTTTTGGTCCCAGGTCAAGGCCAAAGGAAAAGGCCGAGAAAAAGTACAGCTGGCCTAGTAGTTTGAGGTTCATGTACTTTTGGAGCCTAGGAAGGATTGGGACGTGCGGGAAAATCATCCTTGATGTCCAACTTGGGAACCAGAGAGGTTGCTCCAGCACGGCCCGTATTATTTGCTGGTTGAACATCCGGGAAGTAGTTACCGGGATGTATTTGTTGAGCCTGGAGAGGTCGATCACTAAGCAATCCCCTCCCGAAGCCTTGGAAACCGCAAAGATGCGAGACGGGACGGCCGGTTGCCTGGGCACCGCCTTGACTGCGCTTTTCCTCAGGAAGTTTAACACGAGGGGCTTGAGAACATCCTTGTGTTGTCGGCGAGAGACTGTGTAATAAAGTGGAGAGGGTCGTGGTGCCCATCACCCAGAGAGGCCTTTGAAAAGAATGAGTTTGACCAAAGGAACGGCCTCGCTTCTGTGTGCTTGGCGACTCCTGAGGGCTGCCGGAAGAGCGTCAGTACTTAGGGGAAAGAGAGCGGTCTCACTTTCCATAGTCACCGTAGGACTTCGAGCGGAGAAAGGTCGTTTGGCTGCTGAGCCTCCCCGACTTCCTTTCCCTCGATCATTCTGGCCACATGTCTGGTCCCTTGGGGCAGTGGACGGGCGGGCCCACTAATTTGTATGTGAGGTAACGGGGCCTCCATGCTTCTCTTGGGGTTGCATGGCACCACGCTGGAACTCATGGCGATCACTGGAAGGTGCTTTCCGACATTGGTGGCGACGAAAGAAATGCCGCGCAATCCCCTTTTGGGGTTGCTGAGGCTTCCGTTCCACCGGCGGTGCATGGGCCACGAAACCTGAAGAGGAAGAGGCCATACATGAGAGGGCCTCCGTCCTGCTTCGGAAGTTTCCAAGCGTCTGGAAAGCATTCATGATCGCCCCGTCGGTGAGGGGTGAGGTTGAAAAATCGACCCTGCTAGAACGGCTGCGCGAACAGACCCCAGAGTAAGCTTGTATAGAGTCTGGAAGCGAATTTTGTATCGCCACTGAGCCGCTTCTATCAGGGATCCCGACAACAGTTTGTGAATGGAGCCTGTGGAGCGTTCCGACAAACAATGAATGCAGTGACTGTGGGGTAACTCTCGTGCCATCTTTTCAGACAGGATCACGGATGCGAGCAAGAATACCTGTCAGTGACGCGCTGGTTCTGAGCGACCTGAGCGCGGTGCTGCAGGTTCCTTGTTTGTACTTCTGCAGTAACGTGTTGGGAAGGAAAAGAGATTTTGCCCATAGTAGTTTCGAAGTGAGTCTTTGGGGGGAGGAACAGCGCATTAGCGAATTTCATCAGGGCCCTGTTTCGATTGCAGCCTGATGTAAGCACAAAATGCGCATTCGACCAGGGGCCCTGCTCCTTAGGGGCCGAATTGGTGGGCAGGCCGTCGTCAATTTTAGTTGGGAGTTTCGAGAGTAAATCTGGTATGCGTTCCAGATCGAACAATCAGTCATCTCTGATGGCCACTTCTCGATTGGCTTGTTGCTCGACCTCAAAGACACATTTAAGAAGCTGGGTTGAAAGCTTCGTACTTCCGGACGAGGATCGAACAGTGGTGCTCGTCAGGTCCACCAGAGAGAAAATTAAGTTAGAGCCTTGCTCTTGAACTTTTATAAGGTTATTAGGAGGCTCTATCTCATTGCACAAAATTTGTTCCCGAACGCCTCAGAGGTAGGACTGCCCGGAGGCACTTCCATGGCTGGCAGGCATATGTTGCATACAACCGGTCAGTATACATGACCTTCAAAATAGCTGGAGTGCCTTAGGCACTCGGTATGTATGTCATCGTAGGGCAGTGGATAGGCACATTGTGAGCCAGTGAAGTGGTCATCAGAGGGATATCTGGGTTTGAGGAGCCGTCCTGTGACTTCGCCTGACGCCGAGGTGATTTTAGACATAGTTACTGATATAATGCAGCAACATGTATGAAGTGGATGTTCTAATCCAGATATAAGCTCGCAATCACCGCCACATAGCACAAAATAATGTATGCACGAGTGAAAAAATAGGCATGTTTCCAATAAGTTCAATATGAGGCATAAAAAAGGCAAATGCATGCAGAATGTATTTCATTATATCATTATTGTGCAATAAGGCATGCAATGTTGACCCGAAGCCACGTAGCGTTGGATTTCAGTGTCAAGCCTTGTTAGCATCCGTTATAACTCTGAGGCGGTAAATGAATCCAATGTTGCTGAGAAGCAATTGTATAACGTTGAGTTTGCAGAGCAACACCAACTTTTGACCCGCGGGACGTCATATGTGACGCATGATCCTCTGGTTTAGAAGACATGCTTATGATGATGCTCCAAACAAGCTATCTTTGTTCAGAGGATTTGCTTTACGTGATGCTCGAAACGAGCAATCATCGCTCAGAAGACTTGCTTAAATGATGCTTTAAACGAGCTATCCTCATACAGTATACTTCTATAAAGGATACTCTAAACGAGCTACCATCGTTGAGAAGACTTGCTGTAATGATGCTCTAAACAAGCTTTCATTGTTCAATATACTTGCTTTCAATGCTGCTCTAAACAAGCTATCGTTGTTCAGGAGACTTGTTTCAGATGATGCTCAAAACGAGCTATCATCGTACCGTAGATTTTCTTTAATGTAAATGATGCTCTAAATGAGCTTTCATTGTTCAGTATACTTGCTATAAAGAATACTCTAAAAAGTTATCGTCGTTCAGAAGACTTGCTTTAAATGATGTTCTAAACGAGCTATCATCGCTCTGAATACTTGCTTTAAAGAATACTCTTAACAGTTATCGTCGCTCAGAACAGATACAGATACAGACACTAGGTCGCATCCCCCAGAAAGGGGGGTGGCCGACGGCAAGGCGCACCTCACACCCTCATACGCTCACACTTACACAACTTAGCCTTTTTGTGCTAAAGGGTCCGGCCGGTACCACCTCAACATACACTCTGCGTCACGAGTGTAGTCCGAGGATCCGTCGTCAGCAGCAGGGCCCGACAGCTTTCACTGGTTTACATCCGCCGCGTCATAATAGCCGGGCCCCTCGCCCCCACGACCATCCCGACAGCGGGTTGCCAAGGGCGGGAAAGCACATCAGAGCAGCGTCAAAATCAACCATTCACAATCATTCTCCACTCACGCCTGTTCATTGCACGCTCTCTCGCCACCACCACATTCATGTCTCTCCTTCCCAACGCCTGCTTTACACCATCCATCCACCCAAGCTTCGGTCTACCTCTAGGCCTGCGACCACTCGCCTCAGCATTCATCACCCTTTTCACCAATCTCCCTTCATCCATCCTCTCCATGTGCCCGAACCATCTCAAAACACGCGAATCCACTCTGTCCTCCAACTTCTCCACCATCCCTGTTCTGTTTCGAACCACGTCGTTGGTTGGCTCAGGCTCAGAACACTTGCTTTAAATGATGTTCTAAACGAGCTATCATCGCTCTGAATACTTGCTATAAAGAATACCCTAAACAATTATCGTCGCTCAGAAGACTTGCTTTAAATGATGTTCTAAACAAGCTATCATCGCTTTGAATACTTACTATAAAGAATACTCTTAACAGTTATCGTCGCTCAGAACAGATACAGATACAGACACTAGGTCGCATCCCCCAGAAAAGGGGGTGGCCGACGGCAAGGCGCACCTCACACCCTCATACGCTCACACTCATACAACTTAGCCCTTTTGTGCTAAAGGGTCCGGCCGGTATCACCTCAACATACACTCTGCGTCACGAGTGCAGTCCGAGGATCCGTCGTCAGCAGCAGGGCCCGACAGCTTTCACTGGTTTACATCCGCCGCATCATAATTGCCGGGCCCCTCGCACCCACGACCATCCCGACAGCGGGTTGCCAAGGGCGGGAAAGCACATCAGAGCAGCGTCAAAATCAACCATTCACAATCATTCTCTACTCACGCCTGTTCATTGCACGCTCTCTCGCTACCTCCACATTCATGTCTCTCCTTCCCAACGCCTGCTTCACACCATCCATCCACCCAAACTTCGGTCTACCTCTAGGCCTGCGACCAGTCGCCTCAGCATTCATCACCCTTTTCCCCAATCTCCCTTCATCCATCCTCTCCATGTGCCCGAACCATCTCAGAACACGCGAATCCACTCTGTCCTCCAATTTCTCCACCATTCCTGTTCTGTTTCGAACCACGTCGTTGGTTGGCTCTGGCTCAGAAGACTTGCTTTAAATGATGTTCTAAACGAGCTATCATCGCTCTGAATACTTGCTATAAAGAATACCCTAAACAGGTATCGTCGCTCAGAAGACTTGCTTTAAATGATGTTCTAAACAAGCTATCATCGCTCTGAATACTTGCTATAAAGAATACTCTAAACAGTTATCGTCGTTCTGAAGTCTTGCTTTAAATGATGTTCTAAACAAGCTATCATCGCTCTGAATACTTGCTATAAAGAATACTCTAAACAGTTATCGTCATTCAGAGGACTTGCTCTAAATGATGTTCTAACCGAACAATCATCACTCTGAATATTTGCTATAATGCATGCTCTAAAAGATTTGTGATTGGTCATGAGACCAATTTTGCTTACTGTCTGTAACTGAATTACTAGAATACACCTGGTGCGCAAGACACCCTTGCGTACCCTGTCGTATGGTTTAGCGTCGTCATTTGTTAGCCGGATGTCGTCTGCTAAGATGGAAGCTCGACGCCTATTGGCCAGTTGTTGTCGTACGATCGTAGATGGCGTCGGGTGCCAACCGACCGGCCGCGCAACACCTTTAGGTGAGGCGTAATCCTCTGCATGCAGGTATGGAAGGCTGTTTGCAGACGGCTGACTTCGCAGGGATCTGCTTATAGCGGGGATCTGCTTATAGCAGGGATCTGCTTATAGCAGGAATCTGCTTATAGCAGAAATCTGCTTATAGCAGGAATCTGCTTATAGCAGGAATCTGCTTTTAGCAGGAATTTGCCTATAGCAGGGATCTGCTTATAGCAGGCATCTGCATACGGCCGGCATCGATCTACAGCCGGGCTCGACTCCTTTCGTCCGGTTATTGTCGAGCGATACAAGATGGCTTCGGACGCCAGCTGACCGGCCGTGCAACACCCTACGAGACGTAATCGTCCGCTTGTAGATATGATAGGGTGTCTACAAACCGCTGAACAAACTGCTCGTGATTAAAGCAATAGCAGGTATCTGCCTATAGCAGGCATCGGCGTATGGCAGGCATGGGCCTCCAGCCGGGCTCGACGCCTCTCAGCAGGCTGTTGTCGTACAATCCAAGATAGCGTCGGACGCCAACTAACCGGCTGCACAGCACCACTGACCACTTACTTCAAGACCGATCACAGATACCAGGCATCTGCCTATCACAAGCGTCGGCCTCTAGCCGGCATCTGCTAATAGCAGGCATCAGTCCATGGCAGGCATCTGGCTTATGGCAGGCATCTGCCTTATGAGCCGGATTCCAGATCAAACATTGAATTGTTTGCGAAGGAACGTCATATGTTGAACGCATTTATCTTCAGGTGGATATAAAGGGCTGCTGGCAGAACGCTTACTGCAAGGCCAAGCACCGATAGCAGGCATCTGTCTATAGCAGGCATCTAATTAGAGCTGGATTTCAAAGTCACACATTGAACATTTCGCAAAGGAACCTCGTATATGGCCTGTAAATATCTGTGTGTAGGTGTGAAGGGTGGTTGCTTCGATACCAACACCGATGGAGGCAAGCGTGTTGCCTTTGTCGTCTTGTCCGACTTAAGATGGCTGCCGGACGCCGCCGATCGCGGCCGGACGTCATAGGCCGGCTTGTTGTTGGCTTAAGTTTTCAGTGACGGGTGACGAGGCAGTGACAGCTTTTTCAGTACGCATTTGCACTCCCCATCTGTGGCTCTGTAGAGGCAGCAGGTCACTAGTCCGCTGCCCAGATGGGGCGCTGTGTTTACTGAACATACCTAGGCATGACTAGATGCTGGGGGCCCTGTCGGCCCTAATGCGCAGAAGCTGTGAAGCGTCGCCAGCTTGACTGCCTCGCCGAAGCAGGTAGCGTCGAATGAATGCCGGGTGGTGATGATGATGAGTCGTGATAAGGTGGGAATGGTAGAAAACACAGGAAAGAAAAAAGGAGTGAAAGGAAATCAGTAGGAGAAGTAAAAGAATCGCTCGGAGCGACATCTGTAGGATGATACTTTCTAAGTGTATAGTTTATTGCGATGCTATGCTAAAAAAAACTGATCATCAGATCACTACATTTGAAAAATACTGTTATACTTGTAGTCTATTTGCAGCCTACTTTATTTTTTCTCTGGCTTGTCGGGCGCAAATTGTCGGACAGATAAATACAGACTACTCACATACGCCAGTGGACTTGTCGGTTTCAGACGACGTGCATTCTCTCATCAGACTGTCGTGCATATATCCGTAGGTCCGCTTTATTTTGTTTATACAGGGCTTGTCGGTTTCAGACTGACGAACAGACATGAAAAAATGACAAATAAATTGTTTGACAGACAGATGCCCAATGATCTATTGTAATTTTAATAAATTTGGTTTAGTTCGGGTAAGTTTGCCAATCTTTTACTGGAAGGAAACAGTATCTGTTCCTTTCGGTTTCGGAGGAGCATGAGTCTTAGACTCATACGAGGAGAAATGTCTTTCACTATTGCGTTCCAAATTTTGGAAGCTTGGCTGTGTAGAGAGACGTTAAGTGGAGGTAATTCAGCTAAATTGCTAACATTTATGTTGGAGACGTGGTCTCTATAAGTGGTGTTAGTTATTAATCTGGCTGCCTTGTTCTGAATTACTTGCATGCGTTTCATTTGTGATTCACTAGCTGTGTGCAGAGGAACCGGTGGATATTCAAGCGTCGATTTTACAAGTGCATGATATAGTTTTCTTTTATTGTGCCAGGATAGTTTTCTGAAGCGGTAGAGAGTCTTTAGTTGAATTTTTGCTAAGTTTATTCTATTTGTGATGTGATGAGTGAATCCGTTTTTAGTGACTGTAAGTCCGAGAACTTTTCCTTCTGATGTGAACTCATACGTGTTGAGCCTTACTTTGATTTTCTCTGTTTTCTTTCTGCCAAAAGGGATAATTTGGAATTTAGTTGAGTTTGTTTTTATTTTCCAGTTGTTTTCGAATTGGTTTACTTTTTCAATTTCTCTTGCGGTGGTCCTTACTAACATTTTCTCCGAGCCTGGGTAGGCCACGATCTGTGTGATGTCATCTGCATATGTTAGATTGAGGCTTTGACCATCTGCGGATGGTGTATCGTGCGTGTAAAAGTTGAACAGTGTAGGGGACAGGCAGCCTCCCTAGGGAACACCGCTCTCCATATCAAACTCGGTTCCTACGTAGTCTCCGATCTTTATCTTTGCCTTCCTACAGCTCAAGTAGTCACTGACAAAACGAATTAGAAAATCCGGCAAGTTGTTATTGATCATTTTGTAGAGCAGGCCGCGGTGCCATACCTTGTCGAAGGCTCTGCTAATATCTCGAAGGACTAGGTTCATTTTCAATCCGTTTGCTTTTCCCACAGCTAAGTGTTCATATAGTAATGCGGTTGCAGTTCCTGTACCTCGGTTTGGTCAAAAGCCGTGTTGGTTCTCGCTATGTAATTGTAGTTGAGTCAAGGTGTTCATGAATCTGTTGTTGACGATTTTTTCCACAATTTTTCCTGGGACGCTTAGAAGTGAAATTGGTCTATAGTTGATGTGTTGTAGTGGGGACTTATTTGCTTTTGGAATGAATATCATGATTGATGTCTTCCAGACAGAGGGAAAATTACCGGTTGAAAGCACGGCGTTTACAATTTTCATGAAGTTAACAAGCATTTTGTTAGGAAGGTTGTCAGATGGTATTTTGTGATTTCGTCTTCACCGGGGGCCTTTTGTTTTAGTGATTTAAGAATTTTCTTGAGTTCCGGCACTGTTACTAAATTTGTCTGTGCTTGTAGTCTTAGTAGATTTACTGTGGGATATGGTATGAGCTTGTTTTGGTTTGTTTCTATTTCTCTATTGACTCTTTCATCGGTTACCTGATCGAATTCGGCATTCTCCTCGGGAGATATCATGAAATCTTTTGACCAATATTCTCAAAAAAAGTTTTTCTTTACCCTCGTCTTCGTAAATGTTTTGATTATTGTGGTCCTTGATATATTTTTGTTGGGTTGCGGTGTTGTTACCGATCATCCTTTTAATGGATTTTCAAAAGTTTTTTGAGTTGCGTTCTAGGTCGGTGTTAGTTATTGATTTATCCCTCAATTGGTTCTTAAGTTTACAATATTCTACTTGGAGTTTGTTCCACAAATTTAGTACCTTCTGAAATCTTGTTGGGGTGGGTCCATTCAAATTGATAAAGAAATTATCGCATCGTGAAGAATTTTTACTTGTCTCAAGGTGTGGGTGGTTTTTATATGCGGGATCGTTCTGTAGACTGTCATGGGGACGGATTTATTTGCGGCTTCTTGCACGGCTTTCGTCCAGCTGGTGGCAAGTTCGCTTACTTCTTCGGTAGTGACATTAATTGTATTTATTACTGCAGTTCTGTTGAGAATTCCCTGGCACTTGTCCCAGTCCGCTTTTTTGAAGTTAGGTCGTGGCTTTATCATAACCTGTATGGGGTTTGTGCTGATAGTGAAAATTACAGCGGCCGGCTGGGCCCCAGCGTCGGTCGTCATTTGGTCTAGAACACGGAAAATTCGGGACAATTCGTGAACTTCAAACTTTCAAAGTTTACCAACAAACGCTGAAGACTCAAAAAGGTCTAAACCTGTCGAAAAACACTTTCGACTAATGTTAGCAAGATTTTCTTTCAAAAAAATTTCTGTAATGTTTCCTCAGGAGGTGACCCTTGACAGAAAACAAATCCAAGCTCCTCAATCAAATTCCAGTCCACATCAGAGAGCCCATCAATGTTTCTGGTCCAACTCCTCTGAATAGATTCAAGCAATCTGCAGTCCCAACAATATCCAGTGTTCCAAACACAAGATTCATTCTCAAAAATGGGCAGCATAAACTCTTGGGACCTACAGACAGTTGACCCCAACAAGTAGTTTGCCAACCCATCAGCCTTTGCAGCCACCACACGGATATGATGGTGGAATCTGAGGCATTTCCACACTGACACCCAAGTCTTTATGTGCGATGACAAACTTCAATGCTCTACCTTGCACGGGGTACATACTGGATAACTGGCACTAGAGCATCAAAATCAATGTGCCCTCTGTAAAAGCGCAGCACAACACACTTATCTGAATTCAATCCAAGATTCCAGGACCTAGCAACAGAGTCAACTATATCTAAACCAATTAGGAGTGATTAAACACCGCGGATGGCAAACTAGGTGTCCATACGTGAGTAGGTAGCTATCTCGAGTAAAATTTATGATAGTCCGCAAATGCCTTAGACATGCATAGAAGACCACTTGAGATGTGATAGATATAAATCAAGAACAGTAGCAGACCAAAGACTGAGCTCTGAGGAACACCACTTGTCACATCAATTGGGCTGCTCACGCTGCCACTCACACAAACACTCATCACTCTGCCAGAGACAAATGCCAAGATCCAGGCCAGCTATGAGTTACCAACACCCAATAACACTAGTTTAGAAAGAAGCACACTATGACTCACCACATGAAATACTTTAGAAAAGTCAAGCATTATGACATCCACAAGATATCCCTCAACAAACCCCCTTCCAAAATCATCGTATGTCAATAGTAACTGGTCCTTGGTGCTACGGTTACTTCAAAAACCATACTGATGGGATGGCAAAACCTTGATGCTTTGAAGTTGTCTGGTAGTGTCTGCGGTGCTGGTGTGGGAGGCGCAGGTGCTGGGGGGCCTGGGGCATCTAGGCGTGTCAGTGTTGGGCACGCCTCTGTGCACTCCGGTGGTTCTGGTGTTGGTGCGCGCTGTTCCTTCTGTGACCGGATCGTTGGTGGCGTCTCGATTGGATGTTTCTTGTGTGGATGTAAGTTTCATGCAGATCCGGCATGTGTTGGGATTGACAGGGGTGTCATTGACTGTGTGTGTAGGGAAGGCAGAATGTTGTTAAGTATTTTTGCTGCAGGTGCAGGAGTGGATCCGGGGTGGTGTCTGGTGTTGGTAGTGGAAGTAAGTCGGATCCTCTGTCAGCATTTGATCAGCTGCTTGCTGCTGTGGGATCGATCTCTAAGAGGCTGTCTGAAAAGTCTGAGAGGTGGTGGGTAAAGCTTCCGGATTGGCCAGCAGCCTGCTGAGATCCACCGTTTGCCGTAGTCCTCACTTCATGGTGTCCCTCTTTGTGATGTACATCAGGCCTCTCATGGATTATTGTTCGTCAGTGTGGAATGTGGGTTTTCTTGTGGATTTGAGATTGCTTGAGTCTGTACAGAGGAGATGGACAAGAAATGTGGATGGTCTTGCTGGGTTGGATTACTTTTCCAGACTGAAGCGACTTGGTTTATTTTCTATAAAAGGAAGGTTTCTCAGGGCGGACCTTATTAAATACTGGAGGATCATCTGCAGGTTGGATGGTGGCACCGACCTTGGGGGTGTTTTTTCGGAGAGCTCCTGATGCGAGAACTCGGGGCCATCCCTATAAGCCTTTGATGCCGGCTTGTAATACGGACATCCAGAGGAGATTCTTTGAAGCACGATGTGTTCAGTTGTGGAACAGCCTCCCGAGTTTTGTGGTGGAGTCAGATTCCCTGGCTGCATTCAAGAGGTCGCTTGCGGAGTTTTTGGGTGATGTTCTGTTTGAGTTTGTTTAGGTTTGGGCGGGTTCTTCTGCAGCGTGTTGGCGTCCTGGCTTTGGATTTGTCTGCTTTTTGCTATGATGCTGGAGTGGTGGGTTGTGGTGCGTGTTTGTGTATGTGTGTGTGTGTGTGTGTGTGTGTGTGTGTGTGTGTGTGTGTTTGTGTGTGTTTGTGTCTGTCCTGATGTGTTGCTTCTTCGTGTGCTTCTTTGTTGTACAGTGTTCTGTTTTAGATTTTTTTTTCTTGTCATTCATGCGGATGGTTCATGTGATAGCCAATAGTGTGCACTAATTCCAGTTCCTATACCTGTGTTAACATTGCTGTTCT
>SDVV010027374.1:0-12118 GCA_016164225.1 Gammarus roeselii | reverse complement strand
AAATAATTTCTCCCATTATGAACATGACGAGTTGCAGGTACATTAGAACTTTTATGATGTTCAATAAATATAACTTCTCACATTATGAATATGACGAGCTGCAGGAACATTAGAACTCTTTTGATGTTCAAAAAAACTAACTTCTCACATTATGAATATGACGAGTTGCAGGTTTATTAGAACCCTTATGATGTTCAATATAAATAACTTCTTACATTATGAATAAGACGAGTTGCAGGTACATTAGAACTCTTATGATGTTCAATAAAAATAACTTCTTACATTATGAATATGACGAGTTGCAGGTACATTAGAACTCTTACGATGCTAAAAAAAATAACTTCTTACATTATGAATATGACGAGTTGCAGGTACATTAGAACTCTTATGATGTTCAATAAAAATAACTTCTTACATTATGAATAAGACGAGTTGCAGGTACATTAGAACTCCTATGATGTTCAATAAAATAACTTCTTACATTATGAATATGACGAGTTGCAGGTACATTAGAACTCTTACGATGCTAAAAAAAAATAACCTCTTACATTATGAATATGACGAGTTGCAGGTACATTAGAACTCTTATGATGTTCAATAAAAATAACTTCTTACATTATGAATAAAACGAGTTGCAGGTACATTAGAACTCATATGGTGTTCAATAAAAATGACTTCTTACATTATGAGTATGACGAACCTATTATATTTTTTTCTGTAAGTTACCGTTCACCAGCGAGTGAATATTTTTTCGCCTATCAGTATTCCGCAATAACAAGAAGCTATGGGTAATACTTCCCTGCTGTGGTTAATTATTACTTGCAAGCAGCCCTGAGCCTGTCATTAAGGTCCTAACAGTGTATTGATTAACACATTAACGCCCAACTCGCACAACATCGACAATAGTCTAAACTAATGCCCCGCAGCGTCTTGGTGGAATGATTATGTAATATCACCCTGTTGGCCAACAGCGACGCCATTAACGCTACCAATCAACGTCTGATTGGAATGGTTATGAAGTATCACCCTGTTGGCCAACAGCGACGCCATTAACGCTACCAATCAACGCCTGATTGGAATGGTTATGAAATATCACCCTGTTGGCCAACAGCGACGCCATTAACGCCACCAATCAACGCCTGATTGGAATGGTTATGAAGTATCACTCTGTTGGCCAACAGCGACGCCATTAACGCCACCAATCAACGCTCTGCGTGCTACAGCGGGTGTTGTTTCTTTACGTTCATTGTTGTTGTGAAGCAATTTTCTTTGGTCGTGTGTTGGCTCAAAAAGGGTTCAGTAGAGGAGCAGAAACAGGAAAGATTACTAAATAATGTAGGAAGCAAACAGCCAGGTATAATCAAAACCATATGAGATATCCCCGCCTTATACATTGTTCGCTTTATACAGTGACCGCTCAGCGGCGCGTGATGCACAAGCTGATACCAGTGAAGAAAAACACACATTGCAATAATATTAGGAAAACAGTTTAGCTTTTATTAATTTGTTACTGCTAATGAATTTGCCACGCAGTAGCATAATGGTATCAGAGCATGACTCGCGACCGAGGCGTTGTGTGTTCTACCCCAGAATGAGGCTACATTGTTTTCACTGTCGTCAGTGTAGGACGCTAAGACAGCTGCTCATCCCATGGGGTGGGTAATAGAACATTATGTCAGATTTGGTCCCAACCTGCAGTGTGTCTGCTAAACCCGCGTGTGTATATAGCAGGCGCACGCTTGTGTCACAGCTGGCATCACAAACCTGCGTGTGTGTATAGCAGACCCACGCTTGTGTCTCAGCTGGCATCACAAACCTGCGTGTGTGTATAGCAGACGCACGGTAGTGTCACAGATGACATCACAAACCCGCGTGTGTGTATAGCAGGTGCGCGCTTGTGTCGCATCTGGCATCATAAACCCGTGTGTGTGTGTAGCAGGCGCACGCTTGTTTCACAGCTGGCATCACAAACCCACGTGTGTGTATAGCAGGTGCACGCTTGTGTCACAGCTGGCATCACAAACCTGCGTGTGTGTATAGCAGACGCACGGTTGTGTCACAGCTGGCATCACAAACCCGCGTGTGTGTATAGCAGGTGCGCGCTTGTGTCGCATCTGGCATCATAAACCAGCGTGTGTGTGTAGCAGGCGCACGCTTGTTTCACAGCTGGCATCACAAACCCACGTGTGTGTATAGCAGGTGCACGCTTGTGTCACAGCTGGCATCACAAACCTGCGTGTGTGTATAGCAGACGCACGGTTGTGTCACAGCTGGCATCACAAACCCGCGTGTGTGTATAGCAGGTGCGCGCTTGTGTCGCATCTGGCATCATAAACCAGCGTGTGTGTGTAGCAGACGCACGCTTGTTTCACAGCTGGCATCACAAACCCACGTGTGTGTATAGCAGGTGCACGCTTGTGTCACAGCTGGCATCACAAACCCGCGTGTGTGTTTAGCAGACGCACGCTTGTGTCACAGCTGGCATCACAAACATGCGTGTGTGTATAGCAGGCACACGCTTGTGTCACAGTTGTCATCACCAACCTGCGTGTGTGGGTAGCAGGCACACGCTTGTGTCACAGCTGGCATCACAAACCTGCGTGTGTGTATAGCAGGCGAACGCTTGTGTCACAGCTGGAATCACAAGCCTGCGTGTGTGTATGGCAGACGCACGCTTGTGTCACAGCTGGCATCACATATCCGCGTGTGTGTATAGCAGACGCACGCTTGTGTCACAGCTGGAATCACAAGCCTGCGTGTGTGTATGGCAGGCGCACGCTTGTGTCACAGGCGCATCACAAACCCGCGTGTGTGTATAGCATTCGCACGCTTGTGTCACAGGCGCATCATAAACCGGTGACTGGCTTGTTCTCTTGAGAAAACAAACCGAGACCAGAGTTAGTCTGTAAATCTAGCTCATGACCACCTGAAGCTATTTGTTCTCGTCCCTTTGGAATAAAAGGATTTGTCTCGTGCGACATTTGCTCGGTTATGTCTCCCAATCGAGGATAGTTATCCTATAGTAATGAGTGGTCACCCTTTTTTTGTCTCTCAATCCTAACCTTCGGAAATTGATCATAATTCCGCTGCGAAAGACGAATATTGACTTAAAGGGTTTAAAGAGATAATGTAAAGCCAATACAATAAAACTTCGTTCAACGAGGTTCAAGAGTACGAGTGCCAATTTGTGCCTCTAACAATTTACCCTATGCAAGCAGATTCCGTTAGAAGCATTTTTTTCTTCTCACGCACCTTTTTATTTTCACGCAGTCTTTTCTTCTCACGCAGCTACATATTTGGGTATAAAATGTTACTTTATAATAATATGGTAAGTCAAATCGCACGTTAAAACATGAGAAGTGCATTTAAAATTAGTTTATGGAAGGTATCATCATGAAACACATGTTTGTTAGAAGGTGAATTATATTTTTTCCTGACAATCAGTTGTGCAGATCACGTTTCTTCTTCTTCGCCTGCGTTCGGGCCCGACGAGAGCTTATGGGAAATTTTTAATTTCATTAATGAATACAGGCAATCATTTTCTGCGCTGAAAAAAGAAAGTAAACAAACGAGGCCAAAAAATCATACGACAACCTATTACATATGATACTATTTTTTTATGGGGCCCGAAGGCCCCGGGACTATGTCTCCACCATTTATTTCCTAAGGCCCCAAAGAGTAGGGAGACGCTTGTTTTCAAAGTTCACTTATGTTTTCTAAGTTCACCGTGAACGGCCTCACGCTATTATTTGATTGAAAAATTTAAAATGCATTCAGTCCGTCTTTAGTAGTATGTCATCGGCTGTACCCCCTCGCTGTTTAATAGTGTATCATCGGTTGTACCCACTCGCTGTGATTAAATATTCCCAAAATACAATCTTGAGCAACCGTATTTCGTTCCGTGAGAAAATATAAGGAATTTTTCTCAAAATCTCCAATTCTTTCCAATTGACCGAAAATTAAACCACGGTAGTGACGAGATTACAATGAGACTTGATTGAGGCAAATGAGGAATAAACGAAAAAAAAACTAGTGTGTTTAACATGAATTCATATTTTTTTCAGTTATGCAAATTGATAATATGGAAGAACGCGTTTATTTTTTAAATTATTGCAACCAGAAAACTCGCGGAATGCGTTGCCAGATGCGCGAGCTCTGTTGTCAGTTTGAGTGGATTGCAGTCACGTGATAGATAAGATGAGTACACTGACCGGGACGTGCGCCATCCGGAGAGAGATTCCACTACAGATGCAAACTGTTGGGGTGTATCACAGGTAGTTTGTTACCGGACCAACAATTTATACGACAAACCACAGGTAGGTCCTCGTACGAATACATAGTGTACGACAACTGTAACGGTCGCGCCGACGTGTTACGTTATGTTGCGTGCAGTTTGAAATATTTGCTGGTTACGTTACGAGCACATTGCTAGAACCTTGCCTTCTCAACCTAACCTAATTTGGTGGTGCGTGTTTCTAACCCGCGGGGCAAATGTACGTGGTTCTAACCCGCGGGGCAAACGTACGTAGTTTTAGGGTACGTATTTCTAACCTGCAAGCAAATATATATATTCTGAATAGGCCAACCTGTCGTTTACATTTTGGTCTCAGAACCTTTAAGGCCATCCGTTCCGATGTTGTTGTTCCGTAGACTTTGGAATTAGCGCTGTAGTCAAAGTAAAGAACTACAAAAAAGGTTACAACTGTGACGACAAATTACAAAGCCGGGAAATGGAAACATATTAAACTAAATTTCACGTATAATATAAAGCAGTGACTAAAATCAATTGTCGCCTGCGTTTCACAAGTTCGATTTCTTTACGAATGTCATCTGAGGCGCTTTGACGTATGATTTCTAAGTTGACCGTGAACAGTCTCACACTAACCCGAAGTTGGTCAAGTTCAGGTACAAGTCCCAACGCGCTGGCTGAACGGATCAGATATAAACAAAAACATACGATGCCGATTAGCGCTATATACTAAAGTTGAATATGTATCTAATACATAAGAACACATCTATATGAACAGTTTAGGTTTGAATTATTTCTTAGTTGGTTTAATCATCATTTAATAATTGATTTAACACATCACATTTTCGGTATTCACCGTTCAACCTAGCATTATCATTGATAAACCTGTAAAATTCGGGGTCACAAAAATGAGCTCGTTTGGGGTGACGCCGGTGAACTTTGCCGTGTCACCTCTAAAACCCCGAATGAGTTCAGCATACAGCAACATAAATTTGAAGAATTGGTTGACACACGTGTACCTGAATCACACAAGGCGAAATGCCTCTGTACTCAATTGCCTGTTTGGCTTCCCGAGCTATACCGAATGGCAATTTAATCAGGCATATCTGTCATCTTCGATCAGAAGGGGTCCAACCGTTTATATCAGATTGATAAGTTAAGAACATGTGTAATTCAAGATCATTCCAAACAGCTGTAATCAGCAATGCTCCCCTTACCAAGAATATATTAAAAAATATCTTCTGACTCATTGATTTGCATAACGTTCGGTCCGGCTACAAATAAGGTATGGGTTATTAATGTCTCTATTGGTCGGTCAATCATGATCCACCCTTAGTTAAGGATGGACTGGCGTAACGCCCGCGATGATCGGTCAATCATGCTCCTCCCTTGGTTAAGGATGGACTGACGTAACGCCTGCAGAGGTCGGTCAATCATGCTCCTCCCTTAGTTAAGGACAGACTGACATAACGCCTGCGTATGTCGGTCAATCATGCTCTACCCTTATTTAAGGATGGACTGACGTATTGCCTGCGAAGGTCGGTCAATCATGCTCACCCTTTGTTAAGGATGGAATGACGTGACGCCTGCAAAGGTTGGTCAATCATGCTCCACCCTAATTGAGGATGGACTGACGTAACGCCGGCGAAGGTCGGTCAATCATGCTCCACCCTTAGTTAAGGATGGACTGATGTAACACCAGCGTAGGTCGGTCAATCATGCTCCAACCTTAGTTAAGGATGGACTGACGTAACGCCTTCGAAGGTCGGTCAATCTTGCTCTACCCTTAGTTAAGGGTGGACTAACTCAACGCCTGCGAAGGTCGGTCAATCGTGCTCCACCCTTAGTTAAGGATGAACTGACGTAACGCCTGCCAAGGCCGGTCAATTATGCTCCATCCATAGTTGAGGATGGAATGACGTAACGCCTGCGTATGTCGGTCAATCATGCTCCAACCTTAGTTAAGGATGGACTGACATAATGCCTGCGAAAGTTGGTCAATCATGCTCCCCCCTTAGTTAAGGATGAACTGACGTAACGCCTGCGAAGGCCGGTCAATTATGCTCCACCCTTAGTTGAGGATGGAATGACGTAACGCCTGCGTATGTCGGCCAATCATGTTCCACGCTTAGTTGAGGATAGACTGAAAAAACTCCTACAAAGGTCGATCAATCATGCAGCACCCTTAGTTAAGGATGGACTGACGAAACGCCTGCGAAGGTCGGTCAATCATGCTCTATCCTTAGTTAAGGATGGACTGAAATAACGCCTGCAAAAGTCGGTCAATCATGCTCCCCCCTTAGTTAAGGATAGACTGACGTAACGCCTGCAAAGGTCGGTCAATCATGCTCTACCCTTAGTTAAGGATGGACTGACGTAACGCATGCGTAAGTCGGTCAATCATGCTCCACCCTTAGTTAAGGATGAACTGACGTAAAGCCTGCTAAGGTCGGTCAATCATGCTCCACCGTTAGTTAAAGATGGACTGACGTAACACCTGCGAAGGTCGGTCAAGCATGCTTCACCCTTAGTTAAGGATGGACTGACGTAACGCCTGCGAAGGTTGGTCAATCATGCTCCACCCTTAGTTAAAGATGGACTGACCTAACACCTGCAAAGGTCCGTCAATCAAGTTTCACCCTTAGTTGATGATGGACTGACGTAACGCCTGCGAAGGTCGGTCAATCACGTTCAACACTCAGTTAAGGATGGACTGACGTAACGCCTGCGAAAGTCGGTCAATCATGGTGCACCCATAGTTAAGGTTGGACTGACGTAACGCCTGCGTAGATCGGTCAATCATGCTCCACCCTTAGTTAAGGATAATCTGACGTAACGTCGCCATTGGTCGGTCAGTCATGAGGAGCATGATTGGCGTTACATCAGTCCATCCCTTAGTTAATGATGGAATGACGTAACGCCTGCGCAGGTCGGTCAATCATGCTCCACCCTTAGTTGAGGATGGACTGACGTAACGCCTGAAAAGGTCGGTCAATCATGCTCCACCCTTAGTTAAGAATGGACCAACGTAACGCCTGCGAAGGTCGGTCAATCATGCTCTACCCTTAGTTAAGGATGGACTGACGTAACTCCTGCGAAGGTCGGTCAATCATGCTCCACCCTTAGTTAGGGATGGTCTGACGTAACGCCTGCGAAGTCGGTCAATCATCCTCCACACTTAGTTAAGGATGGACTAACGTAACGCCTGCGAAGGTCGGTCAATCATGCTCCACCCATAGGTAAGGATGGACTGACGGAACGCCTGCGAAGATCGATCAATCATGCTCCACCCTTAGTAAAGGATGGACTGACGGAACGCCTGCAAAGGTCAGCACCCTTAGTTAGGGATGGATTGACGTAACGCCTGCGAAGTTCGGTCAATCATCCGCCACACTTAGTTAAGGATGGACTAACGTAACGCCCGCGAAGATCGGTTAATCATGCTCCACCCTTTGTTGAGGATGGACTAACGTAACGCCTGCGTGGGTCGGTCAATCATGCTCCACCCTTAGTTAAGAATGGACTGACGTACCGCCTGCAAAGGTCGGTCAATCATGCTCCACCCTTAGTTAAGGATGGGCTGACGTAACGCATGCGAATGTCGGTCAATCATGCTCCACCCTTAGTTAAGGATGGACTGACGTAACGCCTGTGAAGGTCGGTCAATCATGCTCCACCCTTAGTTAAGGATGGATTGACGTAACGCTTGCGAAGGTCGGTCAATCATGCTCTACCCTTAGTTAAGGGTGGACTGACGTAACGTCTGCGTAGGTCGGTCAATCATGCTCTACCCCTAGTTAAGGATGGACTGACGTAACGCCTGCGAAGGTCGGTCAATCATGCTCCACCCTTAGTTAAGGATGTACTGACGTAACGTCTGCGTAGGTCGGATAAATGCTCCTCCCTTAACTAGTGATGGATAAATGTCTTCGTAGATCGGTCAATCAAGCTACACTAATACTGGGGGTAGATTAACGTCTGCGAAAGTCGGTGAATCATGCTCTACCATTATTAGGGGTGGATTAACGTCTGCGTAGGTGAACCATCACGCTTCAAAATATTAGGGGAGGATTAATGTCTGCGTAGGTTAATCAATCATGCTCTACCATTATCAGGGGTGGGCTACCGTCTGCGTTGGTCGGTCAATCATGCTCCACTATTATTAGGGATAGGTTAACGTCAGGGTGGTCTATCATGCTTCACCATTAATAGAGATATATTTACGTGTGCGTAGGTTGGTCAATGATGCTCCACCAATATTAGGGGTATGTTAACGTCTGCATAGGTCGGTCAATCATTCTCCACCAGTATTAGGGGTGGATTAACGTCTGCATAGGTCGGTCAATCATTCTCTGCCAGTATTAGGGGTGGATTAACGTCTGCGTAGGTCGGTCAATAATTCTCTGCCAGTATTAGGGGTGGATCAACGTTTGCGTAGATCGGTCAATCATTCTATGCCAGTATTAGGGGTGGATTAACGTCTGCGTAGGCCGGTCAATCATTCTCTGCCAGTATTAGGGGTGGATTAACGTCTGCGTAGGTCGGTCAATCATTCTCTGCCAGTATTAGGGGTGGATTAACGTCTGCGTAGGTCAGTCAATCATTTTCTGCCAGTGTTAGGGGTGGATTAACGTTTGCGTAGGTCAGTCAATCATTCTCTGCCTGTATTAGGGGTGAATTAACGTCTGCGTAGGTCGGTCAATCATTCTCTGCCTGTATTAGGGGTGGATTAACGTCTGCGTAGGTCGGTCAATCATTCTGTGCCTGTATTAGGGGTGGATTAACGTCTGCGTAGGTCGGTCAATCATTCTCTGCCTGTATTAGGGGTGGATTAACGTCTGCGTAGGTCGGTCAATCATTCTCCACCAGTATTCGTGGTGGATTAACGTCATCATAGGGAGGCCAATTAATTACGCTCCAGCATTATCAAGGTTGGTGAACGTCTGCTTAGGTCGGTCAAGCATGCTTCACCCTTATTAAGGGCGGATTAATGTCTGCGAATTTTAGTCAATCACGCTCTACTATCATTAGGGGTAGGTTAACGTCTGCGTAGGCCTAGGGACTGATTAACTTCTGTGTAAGTCGATCAATCATGCTCCACCATTATTAGGGGTGGATTAACGTCAGCGTAGGTCAGTCAATCATGCTCCATCATTAGTAGAGGTAGGTTAACGTTTGTGTAGGTTGGTCAATCATGCTCCACCAATAGTAGGGGTATGTCAACGTCTTCGTAGGTCAGTCACTCATGCTCCAGCATTGTTAGTAATGAAATAGCGTTTGCATTGACCTATCAATCATACTTTACCATTATTAGGGGTGGATAGAAGTCTGCGTAGGTCGATCAATCATGCATCGTCATTATTAGGGGTCGAATAACGTCTGCGTAGATCGGCCAATCATGCTCTACCAAAATATTTGGGATGAACTAAAGTCAGCGTAGGTAGGTCAATCCTGCTCCACAATTATTATGGGTAGGGTAACTTGTTCCCTTATTATTAGGGGTAGGTAAACGCTTTTATAAGTCGGTCAATCTGGCTCCACTATTATTACGGGTGAATTAACGTCTGTTCTGAAAGTACTCACTGTGAGGAGGTACAAGTCGTCAGGAGCTTTGATCCGTTTTTCTGGCGCTGACGACGAAGAAGTGGACGAAGGATAGACCCCTAAGGAATTGAGCGGCTCCAGGGCTCTCCTTGACATCTTGTGGAAGCCGCTACTTGCTTCGTCAGCCCTCATTGATAATCCTGACTCTTCATCGCTAAACTGCTGTGACGGCCGCATATCGCTCTGAACCGGTAATTTCTTAGCAGGTATCTGCACAGGGGCTTCGCTGAAGAAAGGCTCACGGACGGGACACAGCGTCCGAAACTGCCTGCTGGAGATGCTCCTTGTTAACTCTTCTTTAGAGCAAATAGCGAGGAGGGTGTCGTAGACGTCAACACTAAAAAGTTTACTGCCGAATAATTCATTCTCAAACAAGTTCTCAGCGATTTCAGAAGCGTCGTTTGATGTTAAACTACTCTCGATTTTCTGTGCTAAGCAGCTAAGCATTTTTGCGTAAAGCAACACAATTACCATTAAATTGAGTTTACTAATCACTTTAATTACATTCATTTTCACGTACTATTATAATATCTGAAAACTGTATTGCAGTTAAATAAAATAACACTTCCTCGTAACGTGATGGTTTCCTGCGAAATTCTGAGTGGAGTAAGCTCAGGATACAGACTAAAGCTGAGCCTTGGTACAAAGGCTAAATGAGCGCCTTGAATACTCACGGGAAGAGTGGCAGGGGACTATCTTCCGCCTATAATTTGAGTGCCTGAGTTTGCACTCTCCGCGCCCATGTTCAGGATATTAAGGAATTTGAATGCGCAGCTGGCACCGATCCAGACCAGTTGTGGAAGACTGAGATTTAAAGCTCACAGCATTGGCAACACGCATGATTGTAGCACAAAAATACAACAATTTACTTCTAAAAAAATTCTTTTGTTTGTTTTTGCCGAAAATTTTTCCTCGTAATGTCTATTTTAATACATCCTCACAGGCTGATTCGAGGCGTCGTCAATGCGGTAGAGGCATGGTGACTTCAAAGATGGTGGAGCAGCGATCGTGTCAGCAGCAGAAGGAAATTGTGTCCTAACTCCATGGGAGCGGCGTGCCGTACACTCATAACAAAAAGTGCTCTCTAACAGACCATGCCTCCTAGAGGAGTGACATCTCTCGTCGGTGATAAACATGTACAGATGGAGCCACGTTTTGAGGTTACTAAATGTAACAGTTTGATGATTGAGAGAGGATACGTCTATGTAAAACATTCACAAATAAATGTACTTGTTGCTGTTAAGGAAACCGACGAATAATACGCTAGTGACTGGACTGAAAACGTGACAGAATTCAGTAGTATTGTGACGTCTCAGATTTTTATTATTATTGTTAAAACAGGGTTCTGGCTGATAGTTATAGGAGCAAAAACAATACTCCTAAACAGTGGAAACGAGGAAATCTCCTTAAATATCTCTGTTCAGGAAGTAAATTAATTCAAAAATTTGTAGTAGAATATGTGCATCGGAATGAATGTTTCGATAAAACCAGTTGCAAATGTCAGAAAGATGACACGAGAAGGAACGAAACAGCCAACGTAACAAGAAACTCATCATCTCATCGCACAATTGATAAATTTCATGCTTATCAGCAGGATAGGTTACAAATCAATTTTGAGTCGCAGTATTACGCGGAGGACTTTGTTCTGAAGCATGCAAGGCGCTACTAGAACCTCATTACCATTTGTTTAGGGACGGACTAAAGACTGGGCAGGGGGATAACTTCGTATGGAAAGAGCAACTGTAGTTACGGGGATCAGCCCTTACCACTTTACTCACTCCTGCCAACTATTGAATATACTCTACGACGTCTGTTCCCCTGTCAACTAAACGGAAGGTCTCGATGGGGAACAGCAACCCTGCTTATAGTGAAGAGTACAAGCTAAAATCCTTAAAATAATGATTGTTATCTGCATACTATCAGTATCGGATACACTGTGCCCTTTTTTATCCGTGGATGTGGTTGTTATTCTAGTTTGTACAGTACAATATAGCTGTCATGCATTCATTGATCCCTCTTCAATCCCGAGACACAATGTCATTGTTGAGCTCTGCACAGCGCGGTCATTCGAGCTCGACTCGCGTCGCCGTGTTGTTTCCAGGACGATCATTGCTCGACTCGCGTCGCCGTGTTGTTTCCAGGACGATCATTGCTCGACTCGCGTCGCCGTGTTGTTTCCAGGACGATCATTGCTCGACTCGCGTCGCCGTGTTGTTTCCATGGACGATCATTGCTCGACTCTCGTCGCCGTGTTGTTTTCAGGAC
>SDVV010027373.1:0-12118 GCA_016164225.1 Gammarus roeselii | reverse complement strand
ACCTGGTCTCCCAAGTCCCCCGGGTTCCCGAGTCCCGCGGATCCCACGAGTACCTCCTCTCCCTGGGTCACCTTGTCTCAACCAACCTCGATGCATATGATAAAAATAACCAGTGCAAAATTTATCACCATGAAAAAAGGGCAGAGAAAAAAAATAAAGCCCAAGCAAGAAGAAATAATAAAATACTAAAATAAAGTGTTAATGATCTATAAAATGAATAATCATCCATCCACCCCAATGGGTCCCTCGAGTCCCCTCGTCTCAGCTCATCTGGGCTTGTCTCGACTCATTTCGGGCATCTCGACTCGTCGCGCAAAAACACGACTTGTCTCGACATGTTTCGACTTATCTCCACGCGGTTCTCCCCTCTGCACCGGTGATCCTGTGGACTGTATATAACTAATTTTTATACTCAAGCCTTTTAGGATGAGAGCGGTGTGGGGGGGGCGGGCAGAGGTCCCTTGGGTCCCAGTAGAGCCCGATAAGCCTCGGAGTGTAACCCAAGTCCCCCGGGTCCCCCGAGCTCCCTGGGTACCTTGAGTCCCATCGTCTCAGCTCTTCTCCGTTTGTCTCGAATCATTTCGGCCAGTCACGGCTCGTCGCACCCAACTCGACTTGCCTCAAAACATGTTTCGACTGATTTCGACGCACCTCGACCAGCCTCAACGTGGCTCTCGCTCCCTCTGCGTCAGCAATGCTGTGCTCTGTAATAACTAATTTCTCAACTCAAGCACTCCACATATTTACATTCCTCTGAGTATAGGCTTTATACAGCGTTATGAGGGGGAAACAAAGGTTCCAGGATTTAGAGGGGCCTCAAGAGGGTCCCTGGGTCACCTAGTCTCAACCAACATTGATAAATAATAAACAATAAAAAAATTATCACCATGAAAAAAATAGCAGAGATAAATAATAGAGCCCAAGAAAGAAGAAATAATAAAATATTAAAATAAAGTGACCCGGAGAGTGTATTGCGGGGTCTCCCGGCCGACCCTTTAGCGCAAAAGAGGTAAGTTGCGTGAGTGTATGAGAGGAGTGTGAAGTGCGTCTTGCCGTCGGCCATCCCCCTTTATGGGGGATCCGGCCTAGGATCTGTCTATTTTCTAAGTAACGTAACGCTGCCCCCCTACCTCCCTTAGACAGAAGAGGGGGAATCGACGGCAAAGCGCACCTCATACTCCTTTCATACCAAAACTTAGCCCTATAGCACTAAAGGATACGGCCACGCCCCCACATCACCTTCTTTGGGTAAGGAGTGAGGTCCGAAATCAGTGTCAGTAGAATCAGAAAGGCCCGACAGTGTTGACTGGTTTATCCCAGCTGCATCATGGTAACCGAGTCCTCCCCCACGCACGGCCATCCAGTTTCTCAACGAGAGATCACGACCGAGGAAACACAATAGAACAGCATCAAAACTCAATCATTCCAAACCATTCTCTACTTACGCGACTCCATTGCACTCTCGCTATCTCCACACTCATGTCCCTCTTTCATAACGCCTTCACGCCATAAAGCAACCCAAACTTCGTTCTACTTCCAGGCCTACGTCAACTCACCTCAGCTTTCCTCGTCTTTTTCACCACTATCCCATCAGAACACGGGCACCTTGTGCCCGAACCATCTCAGAATACATGAATCTTCTCAGACTTATTTTTTTCTGAAACCCCTCATTTCAGGAATAGATGCACACATTTGTAAGCAATAGACGAACTTGATGAATGAGGTGGGAAAAAAAATAAACTTCTGAATCTCACTCTCAAAATTATGGGAACATATGGGACCTCAAAAAACAAATCATAAACATACATTAGGCAATCCTGCTAGCCAACACTCACAGCATACTATCAACAAGCAGATATACTCGACTAACACTACAAAAACACTTGCCGCTTAGCTACGACACCATCCAAACAACAGAAAGGTACTCAAGCAGTCGCACAAATCATAGATTGACACAAACATTGACCCTCTCTTTACATCAACCGGACCAAAAACTCATCAGCAACAGGCTCAAACGACATATCATGCATTCATCTTAAACGATTGTCGGATGGTTGTTGCCTGAAGACCGAGTGCCTGAAGAAGGGTGGAGTAACGATTGCCAAATGGTTGGTAAGGTTACTGAATTTGTGTTTTGTGGCAGGCGTGGTACCGATTGACTGGCGCAGTGCCTGCATTGTTCCGCTATACAAGGGCAAAGGAGATAAAAAATGAATGCTGCAACTCGAGAAGTCTGTTATGTGTGGTTAGTAAGTTGTACGGGAAAGTGCTGATAAAAAGGATTAGAGACTGTATGGACTGCGCGATTGGAGAGGAACAGTGTGGCTTTAGGAGTGTTAGAGGGTGTGCCGATCAGATTTTTACAGTGAGACAGGTCTGTGAGAAGTATCTTGCCAGAGGAAAGGATGTGTTCTAGACCTACATGAAACTCGAGAAGGCATACGACAGGATTAACAGGGAAGCGCTGCGGAGGGTGGTGCGTTTGTATGGAGTGAGCGGACATCTATTAAAAGCGGTGCAGAGTTTCTATGTTAGCAGCCGAACATGTGTCAGAGTGGGAAGCGAGGTGAGTGATTGGTTCAAAGTGAAAGTGGGACTGAGACAAGGCTGCGTGATGTCTCCCAGGCTGTTCAACCTCTATATGGATGGAGTGGTCAGGGAGGTGAACGCGAGTGTGCTGGGTCGCGACTTGGAACTGTTGGAAGCGAATGAGCGTAGTTGGCAGTTCAGCCAGTTGCTGATGATACGACCCTGGTTGCGGATTCAAAGGAGAAGCTATGTAGGCTAGTGTCTGAGTTTGATAAAGTGTGTGAGAGGAGGAAGCTTTGAGTGAACGTGGGTAAAAGTAAAGTAATGAGATGCTCGAGGGCTGTCGATGCAAGCAAAATCAGTGTCCTCCTTAACAGAGAGCTCTTGGAGGAACTTCAGTGTTTCAAGTATCTGGGCTCCCATGTGGAGATAACTGAACTAGTGGAAACTGAAGTGAAGTCGCGAGTGAAGGAGGGGTGTAAAGTTTTGGGTGCACTGAAGAGTGTAATGAGCTGTAGGACGTAGAGAATAGAAGCAAAGAGAGGGCTGTTTGAGGGTGTTGTTGAATCAACTGTGCTCTACGGAGATGAGACTTGGGGGGTGAGAGCAGAGGAGAGAAGAAGGTTGAATGTTTTCGAGATGAAATGTCTGAGGAGCATGGCTGGAGTAACGGTGAGACCAGATCACCAACGACGTGGTTCGAATCAGAACAGGGATGGTGAAGAAGTTGGAGGACATGGTGGATTCGCGTGTTCTGAGATGGTACGGGCACATGGAGAGGATGGATGAAGGGAGATTGGTGAGAAGGGTGATGAATGCGGAGGCGAGTGGTCGCAGGCCTAGAGGTAGACCAAAGTTTGGGTGGATGGATGGTGTGAAGCAGGCGTTAGGAAGGAGAGACATGAATATGGACGTAGCGAGAGAGCGTGCAATGAACATGCGTGAGTGGAGAATGGTTGTGAATGGTTGATTGTGACGCTGCTCTGATGTGCTTTCCCGACCCGGGTATCCCGCTGTCGGGATGGTCGTGTGTGGAGGGGGCCCGGCCATTATGACGCGGCGATGGTAAACCAGTTAAAACTGTCGGCCCTGCTGCTGACAACGGATCCTCGGACTGCACTCGTGACCCAGAGTGTATGTTGCGGGGGTACCGGCCGGACCCTTTAGCACTAAAGGGCTAAGTTGTGTGAGTGTGAGCGTATGACGGTGTGAGGTGGGCCTTGCCGTCAGCCACCTTTTCTGGGGGATGCGGCCTAGTGTCTGTTTCTGAAAGAAGGAGACCGTGTCGCCAACCTTGACCCTGGAGGTGCGATTTTGTAGAAATTGGTGGATGAAACGTGGTAAGCGACCTTTCAAACCTTTACGGTCGAGATCCTTCATGGTCTCGTATTTCCACGTAGTGTCGTATGTTACCGCCCTGGATGATGTTAAGGCCCGCATGCATTTCAAGGTAGTTGACTAGGCGCGAGTTTATCATTCTTTCCACAGTCTTACATAGGACGCGAGTTAGGGCAATGGGACGATAGTTATGCGGGTCGCCATGACTTTTTCCGAGTTTGGGTACCGGGAAAATTACGGATTCCCGCCATTGATAGGGAAAGAATGTGTTTGAATACAACGTATTGAACACATTTAGTAGGTGCTGGAGAGCGTTGTCAGGAAGGTGTTTCATCAGATTGATGTGCACTCGGTCGGTCCGGCCCGGGTGACGTTTCAAGAGTGTGTTCGATAACATACAGTAGCTCATGGAGGGAGAAAGGTTTGTTGAAGAATTCCTTGTTTGCGTAAGTGAAGTCAATATGCTCACTTTCTCTCATTTTTTTTTCCCGTTGAAAGGAAGCCGTGTAATTTGATGATTGCGATATCTGGGTGAAAGTTTGAGCTAGTTTATCCGCGATACCCGCGTATGAAGCATAAACAGTGTCTCCGTCCGACAAGGTATGGATAGGTTGCTCGGGGGCGATCATGGATACGTCTGATTTTTCCTCACACTTGGGAAAGAAGGGTGTTTCGATTGATTGTGTTGACTAATTGGGTCCAGCTTTCTCGCTTCTTTTCCACGCAAAGTTTGCGGAACACGGCGGTTTTCCTTTTCCAAGCTACTCGGTTCCTGGGAGACCGTGCGCGGCGGAAGGCCCTGTACATCCTTTCGCGCCAAAGTTTGAGCTGTCTTAAAATTAATGATATTACCTGAAATATAATCTTATAACTAGACATAGCGCTATATATTTTTGGAGTATGGTTCTTGTTTTATATAAACTCATTTTTCACGATTTCTTTTTTCGTTTCACAACCTGGTGTCAGTGGAGAGTGCACCAAGGGAGGGGATGTAGCTACAAACTGAAAGGGGGAGGACGGTGGAGGGATCTTTTAAATCAAAACATATTTACCATAGGGGACGAATGAAATTTGGTGGTTAACGAGGACGCCGCGGGAAGGCGGGTGAGCCTGGGATAGCCCCAAGGGGTATCACTCTGAGGTGCCTTATTGCTCTTGCTCTAACGAGATGATAGTCGATCTCTCCAAGTAAGTGGGGAGACTTTAACCTTTACGAGACGATATTCAGTCTCGGAGCGATATTCGGCTTTGAGCGGTGACCGGCTCTTATTTTGATACAGAAAAAAATGAGCTTCTATACCCTGAAAACTTGTAAACTTTGGAGTTTAGATGCGAAGAACAGTATGCGATGGCGTTTTCGAACTCACTGCTCACTCATTGGTTACGATACTGCCTCTGCGCAAAGCTCCCTCCACTCTTCCATCACCACACCCGCACATCCGACAGCCTCACCACTCTCCCTGAAATCAACACAAAATCCATCAGACCACTATCCACCACTGCCTACGGGCCTTTTTTTCCCATGCGTACATGTAGATATTTCTTTCTTGGACAAGCTGTTTCCCACGCCATACCTCCCATCCACATTATCCACCACTACATCTCCAACTCTCTCATTTTGCACTCTCCGTGGCCGCCACCAGGTTGACCTCCAAAACTCCAAAATGCTCCCTCTCCTCCTCACTTCCATCGCTACCTGGACCGAAAGCGCTCAAAAACGCTTATCCTTTTCTTAACCCAACTTAACCTTCACCCACATCAATCCAGAAGAGACTTCCTTCCACTCCGTAACGCTACCTGCCATCCGATCATTTAATAACAACACACTCTACGCCCGACTTCCTTTCACTTACCACACCCAACTCACATTATCCTGCACCTTTGAACCTCTTTTCACTCAGCACAAACATCAAATTTTCACCTCACAAACATCTCACTAATCTGTCCTTTTGCTTCATTTGTACTACAAACACGTACACGTAGGGACCTTGACAATAGGATTCGGAGAGGGGGGAGCCTTTCCTACCCTTGCTCGTCTTGTCGTCTTAGAGGGAGGAAATTTCCGAGCTAGGAATCCCCGGCAGCCTGGATGTAAAGTAGTATATACTTACAGGGTAGCTAGCAGCGAGAGAGATCGTTCGGTGCCAGAAGGACATTGACTCCAGTGCACTAGAAAGCCTTGGCAATCTAATCCAGCAACGAGAGACAAAACACTTTGTGGGTATCAAAGTTATATTTCAATATAAGTAGAACAGTACCAAATCCATAATGCATCAAGATACAACCATAATGTTCAAAGAGTCTAGACACAACCATGGTGCATCAAGAGAACTAAGGTAGCTGCTTTCCATGTAGTTAGCACCTTGACAAAGTTTTTCTAGAAGCCAGTTAGAATAAGATGCACGTCAACGATTTTGACATCAAAAACATTTCTCGTACTCGCCAAAGTCTCCTCTTTCATTCGACTATTATCCTTAGAGCTTATTCACACTGAAGAGAGTTGGCAGCCGTGAAGACAGCGTTTGCCAACATGGCAGCCTCCGATTGAATGTTACAAGAGCACAGACAATCGGAAACAGACATGAGGAAAAAACATATCGTTGCTAACACGGTGTAAGTGTCTTCCGTGGGAAGGGGCTATCATTTAGCCAGGATCTCCCTCCCTTCTATCACTGATCCCGCCACAGACCCGCCCAACGTCTCCCTACCTTGACTCACTGATCCCGCCCAGCGTCTCCCTCCCGTCAGTAACAAATCTTACCCAATATCTAACTACCACCGTATACAGATAGCCCAGCATCTCCATCCCTTCATATACAGATCCCGCCCAACGTCTCTCCTTCCCTTTACTTACAGATCCCGCCCAGTGTCTCTTCTCCTTCCCTTCACTCACTGATCCCGCCCAGCGTCTCCCTCTTTTCACATACAGATCCCGCATAGCATCTGCCTCCCTTCATTTAAAGATCTCGCACAGCGTCTCCTTCCCTTCACTTACAGATCTCGCCCAGCGTCTCGCTTTCTTTACTTACAGATCCCGCCCAGTACGAGAATTGAGCATAGTCAAATATGAGTTTGTTGCGTTTCTGCTCCCAGAGACGGCGCTCTCGCCTCTTTTCTAGTCGCGCTTCATTGAGGCGAGACCCGCCTTCCTCCTCAGGCTCTGCTTCACTGTCAGAACTCTGAAGAGGAGAAGAAAAGTAAATTTGAAGCAGTATTTTACACAATGGTAGACAAAAATAACCATAAGCTAAAAATTCAATATGCAATATTCATTGATCTTGGTGCACCTGATCCGTCCCATTATCCACTGCCAAGACAGCTACTCACCCTCCACATAATGCTCTCTTTGGCTCCCAAGGTTCAGCAGATCTGCACTGCTCCACACCCTTCAGTGCTACCAACACCTTACAACATTCATCCATGGCATATCGCCTCTCAGTTTTCACAATATCTTCAACCCAAGCAAGCCCAAGTATTTAAAAACTTGACTTCCTCCGACAACACACCATTTAGGTTAACAATGGTTCTAATTGTTCACCAAACAACGGTTCTAATCCTTAAAAATATCATGACTTTCCTTTCACACACGTTAACCTGTAGTTTCTAAAATCTGTACTAGACCATTATTTCTCCAAGTTTGCAATCAGTGAGGCATTTCTGCATCATTTATAAACAGTAATTGACTTCACTACCAACTCTGACTGTTCACATCAAACTCCAAACCTCTTATTCATGGCAAAGCTGCTGAAGGAAATTCCAAAGCTCCCTCAAACTAAAAATTTAAGGGAGGATAAAGTAGCTATGCAAGAAGTAATGGAGGACCTAACCTCATCATCTCTGAAAACATCTTCAAATGCAGGAACTTCTTCATCATCTTCTAATTGGCTCAGGATTCGGATCTGCAAGGTAATGGGGATGAGATTCAATAAATTCAGTGATGAGAAAATTTTCTCAAGATTAAATTCAACAGTCTCAAACTATTAAGATTAAATAAAAATCAAGTGGACACAAGGTAATTTAAAAAGATACGGTCCCATTCTGATGAAATTAGAAGATATGTTAAGATATCAAGGTGATTGCTGTGAACAATGGGATAAATTAAACACATGCTGGTGGATACAGGAATGGAAAGGGATTAAATGCAGCTACATCAACAGATTATCTTCTCAGTGCATTGTGCAGTGGAGGGACATATATATTTGGATTTTACACTGCTTCAAATAGTCTGGTATGTTTTCCAATAGGTTAGGTCTGTAAGTAAGCTTTGAAGGTTGCAAGCAAGCGGTTTCAAGTAGGCTTGTCAGGCTGTGCAAATGCATTGCAATCTATCGGAGAGAGTTTTTCTTGCTTGTTGCCACCTGGTGGCAACAGGGGCATGGTGGCACGGCCAGTCTCATGTCTACATCCATTAGGTGGTTGTGAGTTATCCACGAGTGTCCAGTGCCCAACCAGTTGATGAACACTTAGTTTCTTCTGTTGGAGAACTTTGTTTCCCTTTCTCCATCTGAGAGTTTAACTGAAAGCTTCTTTTGTCCACTATAACATGTCAATTCATCAGGATGTTATATGTGAGTTGATGATAGGGACTAACTTGGTAGAATATGGTAACAAAATGTTCTTGATGAATAGACGCCAGTTTACCAAATGAATCTGAAAGCTCATATTCCCTTGTTCCCATGTGTCCAGGTATCCAGCAGAATTCGACCATTTGGCCTGCTTTGCCCATTGTAAAGAGATCGTGCTGCATTTCACAAAGAACAGGGTGTTCCTAGCGCAGTTCTGAGTTGAGCGAGGGTACTCGGACTATCTGAGAATACAACATATTTTGGGAGACCATCTGTTTTTGTGATAGAAATGGCCAATCTGAGTGTGTTCAGTTCTGTAGAGAACAGATGCTTCTAAAAAAGGGTAGCCAAACGGGCGGCTTCCTCTCACACTGTGGAAGTTCCTACTTTCTTTGCAGTTTTAGAGCAGTCAGTGTATATATGGCTGCACTCTGGGTATTGTTCTTTGAGTTTTCTCAAAAAATTTCGGTGGTCAGCATTGGTTAGACTAGTTGATTTATTGTATATTTGCTAATCTAGGTTGACCAGCGGTGGATTGATCATCCACATTGGTGTGTTGATTTGAAGAGCTCAACAGGAGAATGAAGGCTCAAAGCCTTGCAATTGATGTTCAGTAAGGTCAACAAATAGTCCACAAATACGGAAAATGGCGGGCACATTTTCTTCTAAGCCGTGAAGAGACATTTATCAGAAATGCTGATGATGATGAATGCTAGAGTGTTGATTAGGCTGCTAGTCAAGAAATAGTATTGCAGCAAGAATGTCTTGCTAGAGCGGAAAGTGGAAGCTTGTAACCAATACATTCAGGGATTCGATGAGAGTTGAACGAAACGCGCTTGTTGTGATACGCATGGCGTTGCTTGCAAGGATTGTAAGGATTTCAAGAATGGTTTTGGTAGCTGAAGCAACAAAACCACTCCAGAACCAGCTCCAAAGCACTACTGACCTTATGCAGCAGGCCTCCGGGGCTGTAATGTGTGGTCGCCATGCAAATTTAGAGTGACACACAAGATGCAGGAACTTTATCAATTATTTGTTTTATATGTGTTCTTTCCATGAATATGGTTTGTTTTAGGTGTAAGTCAGTCACAGGAGTAAAAAGCATCGTTTTAGTTTAAGACCGCAAGAATCTGAATCCATTAAGGAAGTCCAGTTTCTGACTTGATTGAGACACTTCTTGAGTTTATGTTGAAAAGGTAAACGGTTAGGGCATATGTATCTTATTTGTAAGTTGCCCACGTATAGTGATGAAAAGCAGTTTTTTGTCACAGGGGAGAATGTCAACTAGCTGGTCAATTTTGAAGATGAAAAGAATGACATTGAGGACGCTGTCCTAAAGGATGCCCATTTCTTGCAGATACAATGGTGCCGGACTGTGTATTGGAAACAATTATTTATGGATGGCACATAGTTCAAGATGCAACACAATTGGGCACAGGCAACATCAATAACAGGTAGACACAGTCTGATTGTTATAAATTGTTGGAAAATAGTTGCAATAGGTTGCCGCATGTTCCACTTGCAATTTTTGTCCATTTCTGCAGTGATTAGAAGGTAACATCATAGGTTTTTCATTATCATCCATAGTCATAGGTAGTCCAGTCTAAATCAAAATAATGTTGTTTATAATTGAGAGAGTGATCAGGAAAAATATCAGCTAAAGGTGAGGAACAGCATGGACTATCTGGCAGTCATTAATGGAACAAGAAATTGTAACACAAATTGTTAAAAGACCTCTAGGTGGTCACAACATGTTACAGGACCCACCTGCTGCTCACAAGATGCCACAGAGCAACACTTGGTGTGTATTAGATGGTGCAAGAGACCCATATTGTGCTCACAAGGTGTTACAGGACCCCCAGTGCTCACTACATGTTACGAGACCTCTCTGATGCTCACATGTTACAGAAGCCCCAGACGCTTTCTGTGGTACTGTGGTACTCACTACATGTTACAGGACCCTCCTGGTGCTCACTAGATGTTACAGAACCATCCTGGTGCTCATAAGTTGTTACAGGAGCCCTCTAGTGGTCACTGCTCTTTACAGGACCCTCGTGATGCTTGCTAGATGTTACAGGACCTTCCTGGTGCTCACATACTGGACCCCACCCCTCATGCTCATATGATAATACTGAAGTCCTCTCTGGTGCTCACTACTTGTGACAGGACCTCTTTGATGCTCACATGTTACAGGACAACCTGGTGCTCAATATATGCTACCAAACCCAAGGTGCTCCCTACATGTTACAGGGCCCATAGTACTAAAAATCGATACAAGACTCACCTTGGGCTCACAAGATATTGCTATACTCCTCAGGTACTCAGGATGTTACAGGATACACCTGGTGCTAGCAGTAGATGATATAGAACCCACATGGAAGATGATACAGGACCCCTGTTGCTGCTCAGTGTAGGTGTTATAGGACCCACATTAGGGACACAGTAGATCCTCCAGGATATCCATTGCTTACTGAAGGTGATAAAAGACTCACCTGTTTTTCACTGTAGCTGTTACAGGACTTTCCTGATGCTCACATTCAACTTCTGAACTAATCTTACTGTCCAAGGGCAACCCAGTTTGGGCCAAATTCATGTTGTTGTCTTCTTACCGTTGTAAACACTGAATGTTTTTGGACCCACCTGTTGCTCACTGTAGATGCTACAGGACCAATCCAACCTGTTGCTCAATGCAGATGTAACAGGACCCATCTGTTGCTCACTGTAGATGTTACAGAACCCACCTGATGCTCACTGTAGATGTTGCAGATGTGCAGAGGGCGATGGGTGTCAGCCACAAATACAGTGACATGATGTGGAAGCTGAAGGTACTCCACCAAGTCCAGTGTACCACCGCAATTGATTAGAACTATTGAACCGACCTGCACACAACCAAATTGTGGTAAAGAACATCAACCAAAAAAAATATACCCTCCTAAATATTGTAAACAACGGTAATGCAACAATAACCATAGAGAAGTGATTTGCATTTTTGGGATAAGTTCCATTTGTTGGAAACTTGTTTTATTTAGCTTTTCATGAATGATGCAAATCCCAGACCTCTTGAATCATTCTAGCTAGCTTCTAGCTAATCATAATTGCAATGCTACTATCCAAAATAGATTGTTGGAAGTACCTAAAGCCCTTAGAGCCATTGATACAATATTTTCAAGACTAACAAATAGCTGTTAGCAGTTGTAAGTAATCAAAGAGGATGTCCTCATGAATTATCATTAAGGAAATAGATGCATCAATTTGATTCTTTGTTAGCTAGCTTTATAGCTGTAGCTATGTATGTATAGACATACAGCCATTTCTCCCTGGTGAGGAGGGTGGCTAAGTTAGGCAGACAGAGGGGGGAGGTGCCCAATCTCCTCGCCACAAGACCGCCGTGACCCTGCCAATGCTCGAACTCACAACATGCAGCACCAGAGGCTGACACTGAAGTCGGATACGCTAACCACTCGGCCACGACGGCAACACCATTATATAAAAATAAATATACATAAATATATATACATAAATATATATACATAAATATATATACATAAATATATATACATAAATATATATACATAAATATATATACATAAATATACATACATAAATATACATACATAAATATATATACATAAATATACATACATAAATATACATACATATATATATATAGCTATATATATAGCTAT
>SDVV010027372.1:0-12118 GCA_016164225.1 Gammarus roeselii | reverse complement strand
AACAACTATGTGTTGGCACACTGGAAGATGGTTCTGTCTGTGCGTCACAGACAATAACTGCCTACATTTGCAGGAACAATACAGGTCCAGCGCCGCTTAAACACGTTTGAACAACTATGTGTTGGCACACTGGAAGATGGTTCTGTCTGTGCGTCACAGACAATTACTGCCTACATTTGCAAGAACAAAACGGGTCCAGCGCCGCTTAAACAAGTTTAAACAACTATGTGTTGGCACACTGGAAGATGGTTCTGTCTGTGCGTCACAGACAATAACTGCCTACATTTGCAGGAACAATACAGGTCCAGCGCCGCTTAAACACGTTTGAACAACTATGTGTTGGCACACTGGAAGATGGTTCTGTCTGTGCGTCACAGACAATAACTGCCTACATTTGCAAGAACAATACGGGTTCAGCGCCGCTCAAACACGTTTGAACAACTATGTGAGGGCACACTAAAAGATGGTTCCGAAAAGTGTTATTTTGTCCTCTCGTCGTTGGAAAGAAAATTCAACCATGACGAATTTGTGGATGGTGTTAACAGATGCGAGGATTCTTGTAGTCCATAATAGTGATATCTTAGTTTTTGAGTGCATAATGAAAAAAACGTATGCCATTGGGGCAATGAAAACACATCTTAAGAAATCAGTGTTGAACTTGCATATGACTGCTTTGGTGTAAATTGTGAATCATTGCTTCAATAGCAGATGCGTAATATGATTACACAAATCGCAAAAAAATGCCCTCCTATAATAGACAACCTCATGTTGCATATTCTCTAATATGAGTTTTTAATTAAATGTCAGTTGACGCAATGAATTGTAATGATTGAGTCAATATCTGCGATCCTACTTACTTTACTTATCTTCCTTGGAATCAATAGTTCAATGTTACAATTTTATCTGGCTCGACAAATGTCCATCGGCCTACAACTGTAAGACAACAACAAGTGTCAGAAGAAAACAGCAGGATTTTGGCCCAAGCCAGGTAGCCTCTTGATAGTAACATGTAAGAGCACATCACGTGTCAAGTGATTTCTGTACATGGAAGATCATGAAAGGGAAAAGTTAGCTATTTAACGGCGATGCATGTAGAATTGTTCGACCCTTGATTTAAATTCTTCGACTGCTTTTTACAACCTCCGCTGGGAGTTTGTTTCATTCATCGGCTACTCTGTACGTGGAAAAATTGCGTGTGATGTAGATTGAGAAACGTTTTAACGATTTGAAATTCATTATTCCTGGTCACTCCGTTCGTATACAGAGTGTAAAGTCTCGCTCGGTCGCTGTTTTTCTTACCCTTCACAATCTTCCATACCTCGATCATGTGTGAATGTAGGTTGAGTTTGCTTAGCGAAGGGAGAAATTTGGTAGCTCCACGTTGAACCTTTTATACTTTAATATGGTCTTTCCTAAGAAAAGAGACCATTATTAAACGGAATTCTCGAGATGCGGCCTGACAAATGCTTCGTAAAATTAAAAATTGCGGTGTCTGTTTTTGTATGAGATAATTCGGAATATCATACCTAGCATTTTGTCGCCTGTTTTAGCTCGTTAGATTGCTCGCTGTTTTTCAAGTCGCTACTTATGATGACAACTAAACCTTTCTCTTCGATGTCAAGAATCAGTTTCTTTCCGGACATTGAAATTTCGTGCTTCAGATTATGAGTAAGTATGTGCATAACGTTGCATTGGTCCACATCACATTTAACTTGCTTCTTCTCTGACCAATCAACAATTTGGTTCAAGTTTAATTGGATCTGCAGAAACTCAAGTTCGGTTTACACTTTCCCTACTATTTTAGTGTTGTCTGCAAACTTGATATTTTTCGAAAGCACGTTTCTATGCTTATCGTTTTTGAATATTATGAAGAGAACTGTACCTAACACGGGCCCCTGCAGCACCCGAGCTTGTAACATTACCACGAGGGGAAGAAGCTGCCTGTCTATAAGTCAACATTTCATGCAGTTATTAAGCTCGCCTCGAATACTGATGCTGTGAAATTTACAAGCTAAACGCTTGTGAGGGACTTCATCAAAGTCCTTCCAGATGCCAAGGTAAACGTTATTTTTCTAAAAAAGTTGCACGTTCGTAAAACGGAAACGCTTTTGTCTGAAGCCGTACTGAGAGTCACCTGTCAACTTGTTTGATTATAAGAATTTTGTGAAGTTATCCGTCATCGCACTTTCCTTCAATTTTATATGACTGCGGTGAGATTAGATTAGTTGGTGGGTAATTGTCAGGACACAGTTCACCTCTTTTTTAAAGAATTGGAGTGACCTTGGCTTCTTGGGGCCGGGAAGAGCCCTTTGTCAGAGATTGGGATGTTCAGCGACTTCGTTCCTAGTCTCCTATACAGCATTCTGACATGAACTTGGTCTGGACCAGGAGATTTTGTAACTTTAAATTAATCAATTTATGTAATAACTTAGTCAGGGGAAAAGTTCACGGTGCTGAGGGCTTCCATTTGTCTTCCCGCGATGACATCCTGGGATTAGGCAGTTCCGTCATCAGCTCACCATCATCGCTTCCTAGCTTACCACTATCGTTCGCAAGAGGACCAATTACTGATCATTTTGTTTAGTTCGAAACATAACTAAAAAACTGATTAGGATTAGTTCCGCCGTTCGCCGCAATTTAAATTTCATGATCTTTCTTTTTATGATTTAGGACCTTCATTAAAAAAAAATCTGCTGACTATGAATTTTTTTTCATCGTCGTCGTGTAGGTGTTTCTGTTCGGTCGAGTGCTATGCGTTTTTTTTTTCGCGACTGAGGCTGTTGCTGTTCTCCTCTCTAGTACCTATGCTGACTGACTGCTGACTGACTTCAGGTCATTTCCGAGGTTTACATGAGCTGTCGCTATTCACTCTCTTAATACATCAGAGTTAGATAATATCAAGTTAGAGACTTTATCTTAGTCTATTGATGCTTTCAACTCGGACTCTATCGCAAGACGGATACAGTTATGATCGCTAATTCCGAGAGGTTATGCCACTATAACGTTCGTGACTTGAGAGCCGCCTGCACTAAATAGAAAATCAAATATATTGCTGCCTCCTCTAGGTGTCTCCACCATTCGGGTCATGAACTTTTCGTCTGCAAAATCAATCATTCGTTGGCCAGTGGTTGTGCTTAGTCTTGTTCCCAATCAATGCCAGTGATATTGAATTCTACAAACAGAATACTATGCTGTGTGGTGACGACAGCGACGAGGGTGCTGTACAGATCGATAGCATTTGCACCCTTGCTTTTTGGGGGTCAATGGACGAAGGTGATTTGAAACTTTGTATGTTTACCAACGACTTGAATTGATACTACGTCGTATCTGCTGATTGGAAAAGTGACTTCTAATATTTGCAGAGCATTTTTTACGACGAAAAACACTTCTCCGCCTTCTTGGTCGATCTATATTTGTAAACTAGTGAGTAACCGGGGAGAGTAAATTTGCCAAAATCATGTCCGATGCTATTATGTCGATTGCTATTATGTCGATATTTCCTTCAATGCAAAAATATATATTTCTTAAATTTCGTCTCGGAGACTCCTACCGTTTACATAGCAGCATTGAAAGGCTCGGTAGTCACATTAGCTATATTTTCTTGACTTGTACTCCGTCAACTTTAAGGCTTCGTGTCGAAGCCAAAACAAATATTCCGTTCTATCGGACTGTACTAACGGGGCAGCCGCTACTGCCTTTGACTCGGATTGTTCTAGCGAGGCGGACACTACTGCCTCTAACTCGGATTGTACTAGCGGGGCAGCCACTACTGACTCTAACTCGAATTGTACTAGCGGGGCGGTCACTACTGCCTCCAACTTGGATTGTACTAGCGGAGCAGCCAAAACTGCCTCTAACTCGGATTGTACTAGCGGGGCAGCCACTACTGCCTCTAACTCGGATTGTACTAGCGGGGCAACCACTACTGCCTCTAACTTGGATTGTACTATCGGAGCAGCCTCTACTGACTCTAACTCGAATTGTACCAGCGGGGCGGTCACTACTGCCTCCAACTCGGACTGTACTAGCGGAGCAGCCACTACTGCCTCTAACTCGGATTGTACTAGCGGGGCAGCCACTACTGCTTCTAACTCGAACTGTACTAGCGGGGCAACCACTTCTGCTTCTAACACGGATTGTACTAGCGGGGCAGCCGCTACTGCCTCTAACTTGGATTGTATTAGCAAGGAAGCCACTACTGCCTCTAACTCGAATCGAATAGATGTCAGGAATTCTTTGTATAAAACCTGCGGTGATGTTTTGGTGGGCTCTTGTGCTGGTTGTGTATCTAGTGTAAGCACTGGCGAATGCTGCTGAGTCATTCCGTCGCGCACTGCTGGCAGAGCTTTGGGATGGATATAGAGTATATTTTTGGATATATTTTAGGGATGTTGTCGAGGGTAACAAGTCCATACGTGTTTCTGCGGGTCTTGTGTGTTATTCCATTAAAGTCAGAGTACTTTAGGTCAAAATCGTTTCCCAACGATCACAGATTGGCGGCAATAATACTAACGTTACATTTTCTTAGTATGGGGTGGATTAGTCTCCCAGTGTTTATCGAGGCAGTTTTCAGAGAGGTTCACGCTATGACTGTTAACCACATCACATGGTAAACGGTTCCAAATTGTTGGAATCTTGATTGGGACGAAGCCCTCGATCACTGATATCCAGAATGGTTTTAGCTGCAGTTCTTGTCGACTATTTCTGTTCCTTGGGTTATTTATAATCATAGTCACTGAGGCCCTCCGGGCTAGATAAAGTGAAACCGTTTAGGTATTTGAAAAAATATGGTAACCGAGCACTAAGTCGTCTTATTTTAAGTGATATAAGTTTATGTTCGACGAGTCTTTGAGGGTATGTCTTGAACCTCAGTTCTGGAATATATTTTGTTCCTCGGCAATGAACAATTTCCTTTTTGTTAATATCCCCTCTAAGGTGAGGGGACTAAAACTGTACTGCAAATTTCATTTTAGGTATGACAAATGAAGCATGTAATGGAATCACGATGTCCATGGATTTTCATTGGAAGTTTCTGGATATAAAGCCGAAGACTCTATTGCCGTTCTTCTAGCTTGGTGGTTCACTTGGTGGTTCCAATTCTGATCTTTGGAGGTCATATTCCAAGGTCTCGTTGTAGGTCGACTTCAGTCATAGGCTGCTCTGCCATTACGTAAGCAGAATTCAGATTTTGTGATCCGATGTGCGAAACAGTGCAATATTAAAATTCACTTGCCACTTATCAGATCAGTCCACTAGTTTATTGTAATTCATTTGGATAGTTATGAGATCTTGCTCACAGTCCGTATTATGGCAGAATTTGGTGTCAGCTAATTTTGATAACTCACTGACGACGTCGGTGTTGAGGTAATTTTTAGAGATTATAAAGAAAAGGGGCCCAATAACATTGCCCTGGGGTACTCCTGATGTTACCGCAGCCCATTGATTTCTTCTTTGTCGGACACAGACCCGTTACTTGCGGCCCGTGCGCCAATTTCGGAGCTATATTGCCACGTTTCCAGGGATGACAAGCCAATAAGCTTTCTCCGTAGCCGTTCCTGAGGAACCCTCTGAAACGATTTTTGAAAGTCGAGATAAATAAGGTTGACAGCTTTGACAGCTTTGGTTTCATCGTATTTCTCGGTGACCTTATTGAAAAAGTTCATGAGATTGGACAGGCAGTTAAGTTTGCTTCTGAAGACGTGTTGGGGTTCCATGATTGGTCTATAGTTTCCTGGCTCATGCGTACTACCCTCCTTGAATATGTATGTGATGTTTGCTGTTTTCCTATCCTCTGCAATAATTTCAAAAGACATAGACCTAGTAAAGACCACTGTCAGTGGACCAATTATGATTTCGGAGAGGCTCCGTAACATTCTCGGATGCAGGTCATCAGATCCTGTTGTTTTGTAACTATTTAGTTTGCTGTGTTTTTCTTCTACTTCACCAACAATAGAGTGAATATTTCCCAACGGTTGCACTTCTCCAGGGAGTTTGACTTCTGGGATATATTAATATTCTCATCTGTGAAGACGATTACAAAGTATCCCTAGAATGTCACTGACATGTCTGCATCGGATGATTTTAGATCACCTGCACGATTTCATAGTGGGTCAATGTTGTTAAAAAAAATACGTCTCTCGTTCAGTTTTGCAAATAAGCTATTGGGGTTGCGCTTGGCCACTTCCACTCTCATCTTGTCCGCCCGAGCTCTTGTCTGATTTTGGTGTCGGATCAGTTTTATGGATTGGTACAATGTCTGCAGGCGAGCAATTGCTTCATGAACATCATTATTCAGCCAAGAGGGATTGTTTAGTAATATATTTCGCTCCGGGCCTTATTGCTTGCTCGTATTCACCACCCTATTTCAGATACGCAAAGTAATCATCGAACTGGAACCCAAAGTTTATGTTTGAGATTTCACGTGTTGCAGCCACCACTCCGGTGAATTCTTATCTCATAAGCAACAATAGATAATATGGAATTTCCATTTATCTCTCATTTCTATTTTTCTTGAATACTATCAAAGAAAATGTGACTAACGAACCCACTATTTCCACAGTGTTCAGCACGGAAATAAATTTTCTCATGTTCATATACTTCTCAATCTGAGTTATTTTTTAGGTGGATGATTATTTAGTGGATAACGACCGCAGTTCTGCCTCGATATTATTCTTCGTCAAGGACTTGATGCTTTATTTGAAAAATTAAACTGATATGAAATAAATTTTCTGATCTTTCCAATGAAAGGACAAGCTTGACAATTCCGCATCATTCCGCACAATTGGCGCAACTTTGATTCCTTTCCAACACTTACCAAATAAATTTGATGCTCTGTTCCGTGGTTACAATTTTATCTGAGCCAGATTGTTTATCAGGCTATTTCAATTTGTTTGAATATTACAAGAATTTTTTATGACTCGTTCCAGTCATAACTCTGATCATAAATTTCGTTCTTTATGGTCTTAACATAAGGTTATAATATTTTTTAATATTCTGCGACAAATGACTTATTTTTTAGTATGTGGTCTTTTTCCAACCGCAACGTTATGTACGCGCAAGAGGATTTTGGCTGACCTTCACTCTGTAGCGTATATACTGTTAAAATTCTTCATGACTTTTATTTTAGTATTTCTATGGAACTACCAAATATACAGATTTATTCGGCCACTAAGGTAATGGATTCAAATTATTATGATTTATGAATAAATAATCGAGCTTTCGGAATGGGTCTAATTTTTTTTGGTGGGAGAGGGGAAAGCCCTGTATAGAAAAGCGTATCTCATCGGAACGCAGATAAACGTCCTGACGAATCAAAATCTATTTTTTTCCCTGAAAATGCTCCACATTCACGCCCTACGCAAGTTAATATTATTTTTCTCTATCTGAAAAAACAACTTACATATTCGCAATATTCGCGAAACCAAAGATTCATAACTTGGTAACATTCGTGCGAAGCATCTTCGACAACATCAAAGCGTCGTCTGTTGAGTGACGGGATCACTTGAGGCTTGTTAGAACTTCTCTTGAGGGACGGTTTCGGTTTGAACTGGCGACGATTATTTTACCATCCTTTGAAAATTTGTTCTAATAATAAGCGATTGATCGTCGTAAACAAATTGTTATTTGCAAGATTTATACGTGCATTCTTTCAGACCAGAAATGTTTTTGGACAATATGCTCCGAAATTAAGACTGACACAAAGCAACTCGTGATCGACACTTCGATAGTATCCTATTCTTTCCAGAGCAGCTGCCATTCAGCGCAACAGCATCAAATTGGTCATACCAGAGATAGGGTAACGAAGCTTCCGTAAAGTTTTATGAAATGCATTTGTCTTACCCTCTGCAAAGAAGAACATTCGCAGTGTGTTTCCAGAATGACAGATACTGAAACTATTCCAAAGCCCTCAACACTTTGATCGACCAATATTCGGAAACAACATTTATAAACTCTTCTTTCATTCAACCGTTTGCGAGAGCGTCCAAAGTCGGTGAATCTTCAAACCAGTGATTTAAGGAATCTTTTAACATCATTTTCCGCAAAGAAATCGTGAAAAAGTAAACACATATCCTTACATTGTTGTTTTGCTGCGGCTAATGTTACAAGGCAAGTTCAGAGGTTGATTTGATCTAGCATTTTTTTATATTTATAAAACTTTTGAAATCTAAAACAATTTTCCTATAAGAAAATTACCATGAATTAACATAATTAACAGTTATCATAGATTAAACAATTATTAGCATAATATACGTTTTGATAGAGAAATGCTTCCAATTAAATTAGTTTAATGATAACACATCAAGAAAGTTTGTTCGTCCACCACGCATCGACCAAAACGAGGAGGAAATACATACCTGACACCGGCCCAATAAATTAAAGTGATAGAGATGCGTTTCTTGTGATTTAGGAATTGAATGTTTGTCCTCCTTCACACGTTCTTCAGAATTCTTCGAGTTTGTTGCTTGCTTTATGTGTTTTTATTTCAGTTCAACGCTATGATATTAGTAATCAGAATATAAGAATTGCATATGAATATTTTTTCATAGAATAAACTAAGACTGATAATTGATGGATTGTCGCCAAAACATCACACTAGTGGTCAGATCACCTAGTGGAATGCAAGATATCTGAACAAGCTTGCTGAATCTTTTCATTCTTGGTGTTTCTTGATTAACATTTTCAGCTCATCAAGGAATCTAAAGTAAATGGAATACTGAAAATTCGGCAGATGATTTTGTTTCTGATTGATTTCATCACATCGCAAACAAGCACTAACTACTCTTGACGATTGGGAATCAAAATTCGATACTTGTGTAGTACGTACCAAACAATATTCACGTTCCAGTTCATGTACTCACGTGGTATAAGTGCACTCGCATGGTATACGCATCTCCTGCCGTTGGCTGAATCAAATATCAAGATAAGTCTACTCTCTGCTTCTGTCTCCCTTTTCCATTTTCCATTTCAGAAACTACAGCCTCAATTCGTCACGTCACCCTGGTTTCATGCGAGATGGATGATAGCGGCGTTCATTTATCAGGTCCTAGCGCACCAAGAACGACTATCGGGGGGACAATATTTTACGGGGCTACAGATCCAGCGCACTGAAAGAGTTCGGTTAAAGTGTGCGTTGGTTTCATGTATGATTCGGACCCACTAGGGCGGGCAAACGGGACCCGTCCTTCCTCACGCATTGTTACACATTAAATTGAGTCTGTAATTATAATCAAATATCTCCTTGACTGAGGATTGAGATGCTTAGAGACGAATGATGAGTAAAGAATGTTCATTATTCTGAAAGATAATCGTTTTGAAAAGATATTTGATGTAATGTATGTCTACGAAATGTCTATGAGCGGGAAGGGGGTGACAACTAGAAATGCATTGTAGAGAAGAGACAAAACGTTATTAATAACGTGATGCAAATGAAAAGGATGCAACAAAGAATGGGACTGAGTTGAAAAAAAAAATAGTAAGATTTTAGGACAATGTCAAATGAGCTGCGAGATGTAATATCAGAATGATTAATTTTCAACTAAATAAAATCTATACGTTACTTTGAAATGAATAAACTGGTTAAGAATCCAAATAGAAGGTAAAAGATTTATTTGATAAATGCCTACAAAACCATAATATTTGAGTTGATTATGTATGTTTGCCTACATGACAATTGATACTTGCCGTTTCAACATCATTGATACCTACTTATGTGAATCAAAACACATTAACTCGTTAATAGATATTTGAACTGCAGCCTAAGGAACGGTAATGACAAATTAATACAGTTGGCAATGGCAAAGAAACCATCACTTGACATGACGCTAAAATCATTAATGCCATTTGTGTAAAACTGAGGGCAAGAGCCCACCCTTATGCATGGGGTGTTAGTCATGGAGCATGAGGCCATTGCAGTCATGAGGTGACAGACGTGGGGTGGCAGTCATAGAGCATGCGTCCATGGCAGTCATGGGGTGGCAGTCATAAAGCATGAGTCCATGGCAGTCGTGCGGTGGCAGTCATGGAGCATGATGCCATGGCATTCATGGGGTGGCAGTCATGCCTTGGCAGTCATGGAGCATGACACCAGGGCATTCATGGGGTGGCAGTCATGCGGTGACAGACATGGAGCATAATGCCATGGCAGTCATGGGGTGGCAGTCAAGCGGCGGCAGTCGTGGAGCATGATGCCATGTTATTCATGGGGTGGCAGTCATGCGGTGGCCGTCATGGAGTAGGATGCCATAGCATTCATGGGGTGGCGGTCATGCGTTGGTAGTCATTAACCATGATGCCATGTCATTCATGGGATATCAGTCATGCGGTGGCAGTAATGGAGCATGATGTCATGGCATTCATGGGATGGCAGTCATGCGGTGGCAGTCATGGATCATGAGGCTATGACATTCATGGAGTGGCAGCCATGCGGTGGCAGTCATGGAGCATGAGGACATGGCATTCATGGGGTGGCAGTTGTGCGGTGACAGTCATGGAACATGAGGTCATGACAATCATGGGGTGCCAGTCATGCGGTGTCAGTCATGGAGCATGATGCTGTTGCATTTATGGGGTGGAAGTCATGCGGTGGCAGTCATGGAGCATGATGTAATGTCATTCATAGGGTGGCATTTATGGGATGGCAGTCATGCGGTGGTAGTCATGGAGAATGATGCCATGACATTCATGGGGTGGCAGTCATGCAGTGGCAGTCATGGAGCATGAGGCTATGGCATTCATGGGTTGGCATTCGTGGGGTGGCAGTCATGGAGCACGATGCCATGGCATTCATAGGGTGATAGTTTTGAAGCATGATGCAATGGCCTCCATGCGGTGGCAGTCATGGAGCATGAGGCCATGATATTCATGAGGAGGCAGTCATGCGAAGGCAGTAATGGATCATGATGTCATATCATTCATGGGCTGGCAGTCATGCGGTGGCAGTCATGGAGCATGAGGTCATGTCATTCATTGGGTGGCATTCATGGGATGGCAGTCATGCAGTGGTAGTCATGGAGCATGATGCCATAGCATTCATGGGGTGGCGGTCATGCGTTGGTAGTCATTAACCATGATGCCATGTCATTCATGGGATGGCAGTCATGCGGTGGAAGTAATGGAGCATGATGTCATGGTATTCATGGGATGGCAGTCATGCGGTGGCAGTCATGGATCATGAGGCTATGACATTCATGGAGTGGCAGCCATGCGGTGGCAGTCATGGAGCATGAGGACATGGCATTCATGGGGTGGCAGTTGTGCGGTGACAGTCATGGAACATGAGGTCATGACAATCATGGGGTGGCAGTCATGCGGTGTCAGTCATGGAGCATGATGCTGTTGCATTTATGGGGTGGAAGTCATGCGGTGGCAGTCATGGAGCATGATGTAATGTCATTCATATTGTGGCATTTATGGGATGGCAGTCATGCGGTGATAGTCATGGAGAATGATGCCATGACATTCATGGGGTGGCAGTCATGCAGTGGCAGTCATGGAGCATGAGGCTATGGCATTCATGGGTTGGCATTCGTGGGGTGGCAGTCATGGAGCACGATGCCATGGCATTCATAGGGTGATAGTTTTGAAGCATGATGCAATGGCCTCCATGCGGTGGCAGTCATGGAGCATGAGGCCATGATATTCATGAGGAGGCAGTCATGCGAAGGCAGTAATGGATCATGATGTCATATCATTCATGGGCTGGCAGTCATGCGGTGGCAGTCATGGACCATGAGGCTATGGCATTCATGAGGTGGCAGTCATGCGGTGGCAGTCATGGAGCATGAGGTCATGGCATTCAAGATGTTGCAGTCATGCGGTGGCAGTCACAAAGCATGAGGCTATGACATTCATAAGATGGCTGTCATGGAGCATGATGCCATGGCATTCATGGGGTGGCAGTCATGCGGTGGCAGTCATGGAGCATGATGCCATTGCATTCATTGGATGGCAGTCATGGAACATGAAGCTATGACATTCATATGGTGACAGCCATGGAGTATGATACCATGGCAGTCATGGAGGGGGCAGTCATGCGGTGGCAGTCATGAAGCTTGAGGCCATGACATTCATGGGGTGGCAGTCATGAAGCATGATGCCATGGCATTCATGTGGTATATAT
>SDVV010027371.1:0-12118 GCA_016164225.1 Gammarus roeselii | reverse complement strand
AGATAACGCGAGTGTTTCCATTAACGAGATAACGCGAGTGTTTCCATTAACGAGATAACGCGAGTGTTTCCATTAACGAGATAACGCGAGTGTTTCCCATTAACGAGATAACGCGAGTGTTTCCATTAACGACATAACGCGAGTGTTTCCATTAACGAGATAACGCGAGTGTTTCCATTAACGAGATAACGCGAGTGTTTCCATCAACGAGATAACGCGAGTGTTTCGATTAATTTGAATCGATACGATAAGTGCTTTAGATATCCACCTTCTTTTCACATGGAAGAAGCTGGTACACGATCTTGGCGCAATTTTTTATTGTATCACGTATCACGAATACCTCAGCATGTATCACGTATCACGAATACCTCATCATGTATCACGAATACCTCGGCAGAAGACGACCGGAGAGACGGAGCTGAGACTTGGAAGGTGAGAGCAGAGGAGAGAAGAAGGTTGAATATTTCGAGATGAAATGTTTGAGGAGCATGGCTGGAGTAGCGCTGAGAGACCGGATAACCAACGACGTGGTTTGAATCCGAACAGGGATGGTGAAGAAGTTGGAAAACAGAGTGGATTCGCGGGTTCTGAGATGGCTCGGGCACATGGAGAGAATGGATGAAGGGAGACTGGTGAAAAGGGTGATGAATGTGGAGGCGAGTGGTCGCAGGCCTAGAGGTAGACCGAAGTTTGGGTAGATGGATGGTGTGAAGCAGGCGTTAGGAAGGAGAGATATGAATGTGGAGGTGGCGAGAGAGCGTGCAATGAACAGGCGTGAGTGAATGGTAGATTTTGACGCTGCTCTGATGTGCTTTCTCGCCCTTGGCATCCCGCTGTCGGGATGGACGTGGGTGGTAGGGGGGGCCGGCCAATATGACGCGGCGGGGGTAAACCAGTGAAAACTGTCAGGCCCTGCTGCTGACAACGGATCCTCGAACTGCACTCATGCCTCAGAGTGTATTTTGCTTGGGTAACGGCCGGATCCTCAAGCACAAAAGGGCTAAGTTGTGTAAGTGTGAACGTATGAGGGTGTGAGGTGCGCTTTGGCGTCGGCCACCCCCTTTTTTGGGGGATGCGGCCTAGTGTCTGTATCTGTATCACTAATACTAAGCAATTCCCCCCCCCCCACTAATAAAAGGGTGGCTATCTATCGACGCATCCCTCCCCATGTTGACTGGTGTGGTACACAAAAACTAGCAACACCTACTCAGATATGTCAACTCTGGAGGTGTTACTAGCCGAAGGAAAAATGAGAACCCTACCATTTGTTGTATTTTTTTTCAGCACACATATTTTTTTCTAAAATTCAACATTAGAGACGAGTAGTAGCTTCTTGATGTTGTGCGGGAAGAAACGTACTTTATTGTTGCAGTTGAGCCGAATTGGAATAAACAAAATAATTATACCCTCTATTTTCTTGCAGATTCTGCGAAATTCGCGTTTGTATACGTACGGTTTATTAACTGAGAACCCCTTAAATATCACAGGCTGGTCCCTAGTTTGTGCTAGGACCTTAAACCGCACGTTTGCTTGCATTGTTTGTGATACTTTAAATCTAACGTGGCTTAACATCGGTAGAGCCGGTCAAGAGGCCTCTAAAGTTAACTCCCTGGCCCCGGGCGCGAACTAGGGGGCCAATGGGGAGTAGAAGGAAACTCCAATTAGGAGGGACCAGCATCCCCTCCAGAGTGACGAAGATCCAGATTCCAACAGTCAAGAACGTCAGCCTCTCCAAGATGACCAGCGCCACCTCAGCAGAAGACGACCGGAGAGACAACCGCATCGACGAGATAACCAGGAACGTCCAGGAAATATTGAATCTACTAAGCTAAGCAACCGGCCTCTCTGAGCAGGAAGCAGAAGTTTTTGCCGCAGAACCTGGCACAATTGACGACCGTCTAACGAGACTCGAGAGTCATGTCACGGCCATTTTTCTTCATATCCACGAACTAGTAAAGAACCAACTAACCAAAGAACCCGCAACTTACGCAAGTACCTCCACCCCTACGTCCGACGACAACTTCGACAACTCTTCACCCCACAAGAACCCCAACCGAGCAGTAAGGGCTGCAAGGAGAAAGCAATACACGCCATTCAATGAACACAACTTGTTCAACAATAGTCATACCTTTCCCGAACACCTGAAGATCACGTTCGACGCCAACGACAGACTGGATATTTGTCCATACACTCAGCGAAAAGAGCTGGGCTCTTTCACTGGCCGCCCAGTCCTAAGCGTCTCCCCCAGCGGCGACGAAGGCTTTGCCATTAGAGTAGAAACAAAACTTCAAAGTGACACGATTCTCCCCAAAAACAGACTCTGTGGAAAGTCATGCAAAATAGAGCCACACCTGACTTTCTCTACAAGTTCAGGTTTGATCTACGTTGAAGATATCCCGAAGGAGGAAATCGAGGAGTACATCACTGGACTCGTTCAATACGAAGACTGCGTTGTCGAAGCAAAGGTCGCACCGAGGATCACACCAAAAATTAACTGCCCTACTCCACCAAAATATGTAGACATTCCCTTCTGCATCACCAAAACCAGGGTTACACCATTTCAGAGACGTCCGATGCGATGTTATGAATGCCAGAAATACACACACACAAGAGGAAACAGTATTGGTAAGCAAAGATGCTCATACTGCTCCCAGGATGACGACAAACGGGAAGATCCCCAGTCGTGCCAGTCGGAAGAACAGCACTGTTTTTATTGCAATGTAGACGGACACCCCACCGGACACGGAGATGCCCAGAGGAGGAGACGGAGAGAGCGATCCTCCAATACCAGATAGATCTCGGGGTCGGGCGACGCGAGGCTGTAGTCTCGATGCGCGTTTCCCAGGATGACCCTCCTAGTCGGGAGATGAGACCGGCACCATTTCCAACCCACTTCCTCATAACGTTCAAAAAAAGTGCTGCAAGCAAAGTCAACTGATCCATTTATAATGATGAAATCACCGAATAACTTTGAGGAAAACCGAAAGAAATTCAACGACAGGGAAAGAAATATCTGGCCTACGTCGTAGAACGTGAACAAAGTAACGCTATAAAAAAAAATTACCCACATGTACAAACTCAAAGTTACACACCTACAACCGACCTCAGTGCGTTCGCTGAAGGTCTGGCTGAGGATTACGGAGTTACCGAAGTCCGTCAAGCAACATGGATAAAATCACATAACGCAAGTTCTGCCGCATACCAAATTACCTTCTCAGGATACGACGCACCGGAATTCATAATAATCCCGGGTGAACAAGGAAGAACCAAAACCTACCCAGTTGCAACATGGCCCCCAATGTGCAAAAAATGCCTTGAAAACGACCACGTCATCGCATACCGCAGCCGCATACACCCCAACGTTGTAGGAAGTGCGCCGGCGAGCACGACAGAAATGACTGCACAGCCAGCCTCACTAAATGCTGCCATGAGGCAGGTGACTGCGAATGCCCAGTATACATGGACCAAAAAGGAAAATTAATCACGTAAAACGAACGCAGAGTTACACGGAAACAAGCCATCCAAATCTGGAAAGACGATAACCCAAACCGCCTCAATTATGCCATAGCAGTCAAATCGTCAATTCAATCAAACTCCCCCGACGACGTCCATACATCGTCATTACAACATCGTAAAAAGGCTCCAACACTCCTACCTGGCTGCAGTGCTTCCTCACTCAGCCCAGTGACCGCCATTGCACCAGAGATGCACAGTCCTTGAAATAATTTCTGCGGTGCCCAGGAAAACGCGTAATGGATGCATCCCCCGCAGTTGACCACGCAGCAAGGCTCACTACTATAAAAACTAAAAGGCAAAGAGATGGAGAGGTCTCCGATGCCCAGGCACCACTGAGCAAAAAGATCAGTAACAACTCTCAAATAACGGCCCGCCAGGACAAGAATCCAGAACTACCTCCACCTGTCTCAAATGCGGCTCCATTCGTGAAAAACCACTGCGAGAGACACGACCCCCCGTTAACAAACCTGATTCACGAACACGCCCCCAGCCAGAACGATCACGGCCTCGACGACGGCGTTTATCTCGAAAAACTCATACGCGAGACCTCTGAACAACCAGTCATCTAACCTGGCCCAAATAGCTCGCAGTACACACAACCACCCGCGCAGATCAAAAAGGCTACCACAGAAGAAGAGCGCACTCGCTCACAAAGCAAACACAAAGAGCACAACCCCTCGTTCTCCCACAAGAGTACTCGTAGCCGCAACCGCAACAATCACAGCAGACCGTTTAGGAGTGTTCACGGACACTCCCGTGAACACTCCTAACCCGTAACCCCTGGCAGAACTCAAAAACGCCAACACCACAAAAGCTCCAGCAAATCACGCAACCACTCGAGATCATCAAGGTCTGAGGGTGAACAGCCTTTAAAATGAAAACCAAAATACTTCAGTGGAACTGCCAGGGACTCGGAAACAAGAAAGACTAATTACTACCCTAATCGCCACCCATAAACCTTTGGTGATAGGCCTCCAAGAGATCAAACTCCGAGAGACCGCCACCTTCAGAATCCCCCAATATATCATACACCGCCGCGAAGGCCACATCAAAGTGACTGCTCACGGCGGAGTGGAACTTATGATCCACCAAAGCGTACCTCACCTCCCCATTTCCCTGAGGACAAAACTTCATGCTGTCGCTATAAAGATGTGCGTCTCAAGGCCAATAACAATGGTATCCATCTACTCGTCACAAAGCCATGACTTCTCGGAAGCACCTTTGAACAAATTTCTAAATCAACTGCCCTCGCCAATACTCCTCCTTAAAGACTTCAACAGCTACCATGAAACATGGGGGCATGCGTGAGAAGAGACCCCAGGGGAGTGATAATGGCTAACATCATAAACAATCACAGCCTGGTCCTTTTCAACGACGGACAACCAATCCGAATCATCCCCGAAAGTGAAACTGCTATCGATTTATCCATACACTACCCCTCTCTGGCACCCAACTCGATTGATGAGTTTTCTTTTCAACGCACGACAAGGACCATGACCCAGTCATCATATCGCTTCTGGCCAACCAACCAAGAAATCCTGCCCCACAAGAACTTCGATTCAACTACCGAAAAGCCAACTGGGTGGAATGCTCAGATCACATCGCGTGGAGCGATACGGATGTCATCCCCGAAAACATTTCGGAATACGACCTCGTCGCCCAACTATACGAAAAGTTTCAAGCTGCAGCCGAGGCAAGCATTCCCCGATATGCCCCTTCAACCTTCTTTCCGAAACCGTGATGATGCCGAGCGGTGCAAGAAGCAAGAGATAAGCGTGAAAAGCTATAGAATGCCTACCGACAGGCACAGTCCCCCAGGAACAGAGTAGCGGGGAAAAGGGCATCTGCTGTATACCGAAAACTTCGAGTGGAGAAGAAACGTGAAAGCTGGGCTCAGTTAGTCAACACTATTAATCGAAACACTCCCCTCTCTCAAGTGTGGGAAAAAATTAGGCGTCTCCATGGAAACCCCGAGTGACCTATTAACATCCTTTCTGACGGAGGCAGAACTTATTCTTCATGAGCGGAAATCGCAAATAAACTAGCTTAGACTTTAAGCCAGATTTCGCAATCAACAAGCTACATGGCTGCTTTCCAACGGGAAAAGGCCTTGCGAGAAAGTGAACATCTTGACTTTACTTCTAGAAACGAAAAGGCCCACAACAAAACAAACCTTTCTCCCTCCACGCCATAGACCATACACGTGAAACTTCACCTGGGCCAGACCGGGTGCACATCAACATGATCAAGCATCTCCCAGATGGCGCCCGTGAGCACCCAATAAAAGTATTCAACACTCTGTATTCAAACTAATTTTTTCCCGATCAATGGCGGGAATCTGTAATTATCCAAATACACAACCCCGGGAAATTCCACGGTGACCCACACAACCATCGCCCCATTGCTCTTACCAGCGCGCTTTGTAAGACTATGGAAAGAATGATAAACTCGCGCTTTGTTGACTACCCTGATATGCATGCAGGCCTCTACAGCATCCAGTGTGGCGGCCACCTTGTAAGACTGGAATCTGACATTAGACAGGCAATTGTCCGAGGGGAACCCGTGGTTTTCATATATTTCGACGTGGAAAAAGCATTCGATACTACCTGGAAATATGGCATCATGAAGGATCTCCACCGCAAAGGGCTGAGAGGCCACTTACCACGTTACATCCACAAATTCTTACAAAATCGCACCTTCAGGGTTAAGGTCAGCGACACCCTGTCACCATCCCATCCGCAAGAAATGGGCGTCCCTTAGGGAAGCGTCCTCAGTGTCACTCTTTTTATACTCAAAATCGACCAAATAGCAGACATTCTTCCCGCGCGACGAAGATTGCTTCCATCACTATAGGTGGACGACTCACAAATAAGCTACAAGCACCTTAGTCTCTTAACAATTCAACAGGAACTCCAGAAATGTCTAAACCTGGTCGGGAACTGAGCCTCCTTAAACGGATTCCGATTCTTGCCCTCCGAAACGAAAAGCATTCAGTTACTCTTGTGCCCGGCTTACACCTCAAACCAGCCTCAACGCTGAACAACACTCCGCTAGTATACGAAGAATCAATAAATTTCCTCTGTCCAGTGTGACACCCCAAATTCACATGGCGACCCCACATTACAGACATGGAGACTCGATGCAAAAAGGCAATCGGGCTTATCCTCTTGGCAACATCCCTGAAATTCGGTTCCGATATGGACACCGGCATGACGTTATTCAGAACAATAATACGCACGCGCATTGACTATGGAGCAATTGTCTACGGTTCATCTGCTAAAAACGCCCTTGAACCTCTCTCCATCATAGTAAATAACACCCTGCGTATTACAACTGGCGCGTTTCGTTCCACACCCATCGAATCCCTGAATGTGCTTGCTAACGAGCTTCCTCTTCCGCTTCGGAGAGACCAACTCGCCCTCCAGTAGTATTCCAAGACAAGGAGTTTCATCAATAGCCCAGCACTCAGCGAGGTCAAAAACATTCTCGATAAACGCCTCTTTGCACCTAAAAAGAACATATGCCCACCCTTTTCCCTACGCGTGGACAATTAACTGGCCTCACTAAACATCAGTCGCAGAGCAATCAAGGCATCATTCTCCTATCAATTTCTTAAAATCAACACACCAACGTGGATGATCAGTCCACCGCTGGTCAACCTAGATTTTTAAACGTACCCCGAAGCAACAACTCCAACCACACGTACCGCCATGAATTCTCGCGACTACTTGACGAACAGTACTCTGAGCTTCACCATATATACACTGAGTGCTCCAAAACATCGGACGGAGTGGGAACTGCCGCCGTGGGCGAAGGGACCTCACAACCGGCCACCCAACCCCAAGAGGCCTCTGTATTTTTTGCAGAGCTGCACGCACTCGAATTGGCAATCTCCATTACTGAAAGTGACCGTCTTTCCAACTATGTTATATTTTCAGACAGTCTGAGTGTTCTCACCCAGCTCAAAACTCTGCACTACGATCACCATGCCCTTCAAAAAATGCAACACGACCTATTCACGACGTCCGAGACGGGTCTAGCGGTCGAGTTCTGTTGGATCCCTGGACACGTGGCAATAAGAGGAAACGAGCTTGCAGATTCTCGCGCTAAACAAGCCTCTACCCGCCAAGAACAATTTATTTCCCATATATTATCGAGATTGGTTCCCAATCATCAACTCTCGTCCAACATCCCGATAGAACGACGAGTGGCAACAGAGTGGACAAAAAAAGCTTGCAATCAAACCATCCGTAGGAGAGTGGGACACCAAGTTTTCCCATAGAAGAGACCAAGTGTTCATTAACCGCCTGTGCACGGGACATACGTGGTTAACCCACAATCACCTAATGGATGTTGACATTGGACCGGACGCACCATCATGCCTCTGTTGCAACCAAGTGGCAATCAGTCTGAAACACTAACTTTTGGATTGTAATTCACTCGCAGCAGCCCGACGAGCTTTCTTGAATCCTCCGTGCACCCTACAATGCTTGCTCACAGAAACCTGTTGCCTACCCTGTTGAAGATCTGATCTAAACTCGCGCCCGAGGTGCGCACCGGAACCGACTGACCTTCGTGCCCTGCGGGGGAGCGTATTCAACTTCGCGTTGAGGCTCCGATGGAACACACAAGCAACTACTACCACTACTCTTAGGTGTAACAGGTTGCATCACTCCAGACTATTGTACCGCAAATGTAATGTGTATTATAGATTAAGAAAAAAACTTTATCAAACATCAGAATACCACGAAGCATCTCGGGAATGAGCGTCATTATAATCAAATATATTAGATAGCACAGGTTTGTCTCTTGTTTGTGCTGGAATCTTGGGTCACACATTTGTTTTACAATGAAACTGGTCGTTTAAAGACACCGTTAAAATTGTTAAAGCCGGACAAGAGTGAGCCCCTGGCGTGAACCAAGGGGCTGATGGGGAGAAGGAAGAAACCCCATTCAGGAATCGCCAGCATCCCCTCCGGAGTGACGAAGTCTAAGATACCTACAGCCAGGAACGTCAGACTCTCCAAGACTACCAGCGCCACCTCAGCCGAGGACGCCCGGACCAACGACCGCATCATGGTGTTGACCAGAAGCATTCACGAAATCGAGAATTTACTACACCAAGTGACCTGCCTCACCGAGCAGGAAACTGAAGACTCCACCGCAGAATCCATCACAATCGATGACCGTCTAACGAGACACGAGCTTCATGTCAAAGCTATACTTCTTCAGATACATGAACTCGTGAACAACCGACAGACCAAAGAACTCACAACCTACGCAAGTGCATCCACATTCACCGCACAAAACCCCAACCTAGCTCCGAGGGCTGCAAGGAAAAAACAGTACTCGCCATTTAATGAACGACCTTTCGACAACGGTCCCAGCTTTCACGAACATTTGAAAATTATGTCACACAAAGGACAGATCGGATATCTGTCCGTAAACTCTGCGAAATGAACTCGGTTCCATCACTGGCCGTCCAGTCCTAAGCATCACCGCCAGTGGCGATAAAGGATTCGCCATTAGAGGGGATACGAAACTTCAAAGCAACGATATACCCTCCAAGACCAGAATATGCCAAAGGTCACGCAGAATCATTCCACACCTTACTTCCTCTTCGAGCTCAGGCTTGATTTACATACATATAGGATCTTCCAAAGGAGGAGGTTGACGAGTTCATCAACGGACTCGTTCTATACGAGGACTGTGGGGCGGAGAAAAATCGCACCTACAATCACACCAAAAAGGAACACCAACACGCCCCTCTTGCAAGAATTCATCTGCCCTGCTCCACCAAACTACATAGACATACTTTTTTTGCTACCAAAACCAAGGTTACTCCCTCCGACAGACGTCTAATGCAATGTTATAAATGCCAGAAATACGGGCACACGAGCGGAAATTATACCTGTAAGCAAAGATGTTCGCACTGCTACCAAGACAACCATAACCGATGGGACGAAGTCCAGTCGTGCCCATCCGATGAAGCCCACTGCCTTTACTGCAAAGTAAACGGCCACCCCAAGGAACACTGAGACTGTGCCAACGATTAGGAAGAAAGATAAATTCTCCAATACCAGATAGACCACCGGGTCGGGCGACGAGAGGCTGTGGCCTCCATGCTCTCCTCCCTGGCTCACCCTTCTACACAAGAAAAAATACCATAACGCTCGCGGACAGCGGCAGCTAGCAATGACGATCCATTCGTTATAACTAGTAAAACGGTACCTTAGCTCGGTTGGCGGAACAAATCGTGGCTGATTTACCAGTGGCGGAGATGACAGTGGCTGGTCTGACTAAGGAATGATATGAATGTTCGCTGTTAAAAAATGGTACTGTAGGTAGGTAGTCGGAACAACTTGTGGCTGATATGACAGTTGGCGGAGATGAAAGGGGCTGATCTGACAGCTATAAAAGAATTGAGCGCCAGGTATAGCGACCCCATATCAGTCACAAGTGGTTCCGACTACCTACCTACGGTCCCATTTTTTAACAGCGAACATTCATAGCATTTCTCAGTTAGACCAGCCACTGTCATATGTGCTACTTGCACACAACCTAACTAAACTATCTGCCTCTAGCATACAACCTAACTAAGGTACAATTTTACTGGTTACCACTTAAATGAAATTTTTCTTCTCAGCCTAACCTAACCTAGGGGTACGTGTTTCAAACCCGAGTGGCAAACGTACGTATTTTTCTAGGCTACATAATGCTGATTTTTCGGCGGTTATGACAGTTTATTGAAGTTTCATTAAAGTGGTAACTGGTAAAATGATACGACTCGTAGCTGATTCTGACAATAGGCAGTGTTAAAGTGGCTCAAATGTGTGTGGGCTGAAACATCGTTAAGCGCGGAACCAAGTGTGCTGAAAGATTTTTAGCGGTTATGACAGTGTCCGGTCATGACAGTGAGCTGAAGTGAAGTGGCGATAGTGCGCGTGTGCGGAAATAATTTTAGCGCGAATGCTGGGCTCCCCTTTGTTGTTTTTTTGTCAGAGTGCGTTTGGACAAAGAAGTTTCTTAAAATAGAATCGAAACGACGGTTGCTATACTGAATTGTTGTGAACACGAAACGGAAGATATATATAAAACATTACTGTGGCACGCACAGGAAGTGGACAATAATGTAAATCGCATATATAACATGGATTTAGCTGATTTATTGCAAAAACGTGCCGACCGTCAAGAGATGATGTTGTGTCGCAGCGGGCACGTGAACGAAAGTTCATGAACAAAGCGCCTTGCTAAACGAGAAAAATACAAAGAATCTTAAACAGACCTGGAACAACCTCGGATCCTCGTGCCGGACAAACGGTCGAAAAAGTCGAGCAGCTACAAAAACTAAGACCGCCCTGCGGGGGAGTCTGCATTAACTTCGCGTTGGGACTCCGGTGGAACATGAAAGCAAATAATAATAATAAAAACTAAGACGAAATAGCAGACGTTTCCAATTATATTTTCGCAATGTTGGAAATACACATATGATGAGGGGATAGGCGGGCGAAGTGAAGTCACTTCAGGTATAAATGAGACGGGAGCCCAGCGTTCGCGCTAAAATTATTTCCGCACACTATCGCCACTTCACTTCAGCTTACTTTCATGACCGGACACGTGTCATAACCACTAAAAATCTTTCAACACGTGTGCTTTCGCGTTAAAAAATGTTTCAGCCCACGCGCATTTGCGCCACAATCATAGCATCCCTTGCTGGCCACTGGCATATCCGTCACTGGCATATCCGCCACTGGCATATCAGTCACGAATCGTACCATTATACTAGTTATCACTTTAATGAAACATTAATAAACTGTCAACTGCTAAAAAAACGTCATTACGTACTTTAGAAAATTACGTACGTTTGCCCAGCGGGTTATAAATACGTACTTTTGCCCCGCGGGTTAACAACACGTACCCCTAGGTTAGGTTAGGTTAGGTTGGGTAGGAAAAGTTCCATCAAATTGATAACCAGTAAAACGGTACCTTAGCTCGGTTGACGGAATAACTCGTGGCTGATTTGCCAGTGGCGGAGATGACAGTGGCTGGTCTGACTAAGGACTGATATGAATTTTCGCTGTTGAAAAAAAATGGTACCGTAGGTAGGTAGTCGGAACAACTTGTGGCTGATATGACAGTTGGCGGAGATGAAAGGGGCTAATCTGACGTTAGCTATAAAAGAATTTAGCGTCAGGTATAGCGACCCCATATCAGGTTTGGGGTGGATGGATGATTATTCATTTTATAGATCATTAACACTTTATTTTATTATTTCTTCTTGCTTGGGCTCTATTATTTTTCTCTGCCCTTTTTTCATGGTGATAAATTTTGCATTGGTTATTTTTATTATGTGCATCGAGGTTGGTTGAGACAAGGTGACCCAGGGAGAGGAGGTACTCGTGGGATCCGCGGGACTCGAGGACCCGGGGTTTCGGGAACCCGGGGGACTTGGGAGACCAGGTGGATTTGGGGTGGTCCACTTGGATCTTTCTGGGGCCCTTTGTGACACCCTTGAGACCCTTTGGGAGCCTTTTGAGAAACTGGGGGACCCTAAAGAGGCTCCTCTGAATCCTGGAACCTCTGCTCCCCCCTCCCAGCGCTG
>SDVV010027370.1:0-12118 GCA_016164225.1 Gammarus roeselii | reverse complement strand
CGTGGAAACATGCTCTACTGATCTGCATTACCAGCGGGAGTTCTCTGAGGAGGAGATGACCAGTGGGAACATGTTCTACTGATCTGTATTACCAGCGTTAGTTCTCTGAGGAGGAGATGACCAGTGGGAACATGTTCTACTGATCTGTATTATTAGCGTTAGTTCTCTGAGGAGGAGATGACCATTGGGAACATGTTCTACTGATCTGTATTGCCAGCGTTAGTTCTCTGAGGAGGAGATGACCAGTGGAACATGTTCTACTGATCTGTATTACCAGCGTTAGTTCTTTGAGGAGGAGATGACCCGTGGAAACATGCTCTACTGATCTGCATTACCAAAGGGAGTGTAAATATCTAATGAAGAAGTGATGTGCTTAGAGTGTTTTTAATGTCTTCCTCACTTGAAATTGATTACTATTATATGTAACAGTCAGAAAGATAAACGTTTTAAATGAATGCTGCTCAACATGCAACACACAGCGTAAGTGTTTTAATTGACACCACAGTCGACATTGAACTGATTTATTACTGTTGCCGCCTAATCAAGATTACCGACGATATTCAACAATTGGTAACATACAAAGGAATTAAATATTTGATCGCTGTGTTGCATAATGAAATTTGTAACAGAGGTCAATGGTGAATAATGGTCAATGGTGAATAATGTCGGAGATTGAATTATTTTTTACGTAGCTCTGAATAAATTAGCTTGAATTAAATATTTTAAATCATCTTGCCCTCTATTATGTGGTCGATCACGGAAGGGATTTATGTTGTCCGGTCTTGATTGACGAAGATTGACAACGAGGAAACCCTTTCGTTTACGCGTCCAAATATGTTAAAGATACTATGAGTATCTGATACGTTACATTGAATTTCATCTGTTTTAGTTGAATGATGGACGAAAATTTGCAAGTAGTACATTGATAACATTTTAAGATGACACTGTCGGTCAAAGCGGGCATTCGTGACACAGTTTTGACGTAAAATAATGGATGGTTGTCGGGTATTGTGTATTTTCAATCGCAGGATCGATGTCGTTTATTGTCGGTGATCGACGACTATTTCCGACGATCAAAGGGTCGATCGACGATGAAGTCAGAATGGGTTTTGCACGAAAGCAGTGGCTCTCCGATTGCTGTAATAAAGCTTATAATTGTAATATCTTGTTTGTGCTCGGAAAACATTCCACGTGTGACAGCTTGCCGGCAATGTTCTCCAAAGTGCATGACCTAACCAACAATGCGTGCAATGCTAAGTGGATGATATTTACCACATAAATATCTTCCTGGGAAAGATGCACCTAATTAAAACAAGCCGGGAATACGGATCACATTCAAGTCAATTAAGTTTCGCCGATCACGTTACTTACTCTTTCACACGTGCGCAGTCACTCCCATACCCTGGCTGGCTTGAAGCGTGACGAGCGGATGAGTGCAATGTTATGATATTCATATAAGCGGATGAAGATGCAAATAACACGCACAGCTATGATCTCCATAGCCCGACAAAATTCTTCCAATGTTTGTCTCGATTTCGAAAGCCCATCAAATACTTCAAGATATATCCAAGGCCTAAAAAAGGCCAAGCGATGCTTTGTGTAGCCCCTCAAAAGCCTTCCAATCAGATTCAATGACGTCACAATCCATACTATCACTGAGAGCGCGACGTCACGATCCAAACCGTCACTGACAGCGTGACGTCACGATCCATACCGTAACTGAACGCATGACGTCACGATCCATATTGTCACTGAGAACGTGACGTCACGATCCATACCGTCATTGAAAACGTGACGTCACGATCCACACCGTCACTGACAGCGTGACGTCACGATCCATACCGTGACTGAAAGCATGACGTTACGATCCATATCGTCACTGAGAACGTGACGTCATGATCCATACCGTCACTGAGAGCGTGACGTCATGATACATACCGTCATTGAAAACGTGACGTCACGATCCATACCCTCACTGAGAGTGTGATGTCACGATCCAGACCGTCACTGAGAGCGTAACGTCACGATACATACCGTCATTGAGAGCGTGATGTCACACATCGTGTGAGTTCACTTGTTGTCTCCATCCTCAATTCCTCCGTCCTGCTGCCATCATTATATCATCGTTCACGTCCACAGCACAAAATAATACAACGCCAAAACCATCCTTCAAAAAACACCAAGTTTATATCACACATCACTACAACACTTCATCACATCACCCACACCTACAACACAGATTGTTGCAACACCTTCATCACATCACCACTGACTACACCATCACATCACCACTGACTACACCCCCCTACATATCGCCACTGATTACACCTCCATCACATCACCACTGACTACACCTCCATCACATCGCCACTGACTACACCTCCATCACATCACTACTGACTACACCTCCATCACATCGCCACTGACTACACCTCCATCACATCACCACTGACCACACCTCCATCACATCACTACTGACTACACCTCCGTCACATCACCACTGACTACACCTCCATCAAATCACCACTGACTACACCTCCATCACATCGCCACTGACTACACCTCCATCACATCACCACTGACTACACCTCCATCACATCTCCACTGACTACACCTCCATCACATCACTACTGACTACACCTCCATCACATCTCCACTGACTACACCTCCGTCACATCAACACTGACTACACCTCCATCACATCACCACTAACTATAATACACATGATTGCAAAACCACCAACTCCATTTACAAATAGTGCACAGCACTGAAACATCTACAACCCTCTGGCTACTCTAGGAAACATTCCTGCAACACCATCGATACTCCCTCTTCATAGAACACATCACTACAACCCCTTCAACTCTCCGCAATGCACATCACCTCAGACACTCATTCCCCACAATTCGCATCGCTGCAACTCATCCAACACCCCGCAAATCACGATCCCCCCCCCGGCAACACACATCGCTGCAACACCTCCATCACATCACCCACACATACAACACAGATCGTTGCAACACCTCTACCGCATCACTCCCCGTCTACAACACACATAACTGTAACTCCTTCATCACATCACCCCCTAGAGACTCATCACACCTCTATAAAACTGCAACGCCTCCCCCACACCCACTCCGTTAAAATACCTTCATTTCATCGTTCCCGACAACAACCCACATCACTGCAAAACCCTAACCACATAACCATCTGTCTTCATCACAAATCCCTGCAACACCTCCATCATATCACCTTCGCCTACAACACACAGCTCTGCTACACCTCCATCACAATACCCCACTCCTCGCCAACACATACATCCTTGCATCAACTCCATCCCATAATTTCTCGCCAACAACACACCCCACTGCAGCACCTCTCTCACATAACCTCCGTCTACAACACACAACACTGCGGCACCTCCATTTTGTCCTTCCACCCACAACACACATCACTACAACATGTTTATGACATCATAGCCCTACCTATAACACCCAACAGTGCAACACCTACATCAGATCACCCACCGGATCATCACAGATAACAGAAACACCTCCATCACGTTACGCCTCGTCTTCAACATACATCACCGCATCACCACCGAATCACCTTCTCCACAAAGATCTCTAGCGGAACAAATGAATAACCCCAAGCTCTCCAGACCAGAACACTTGAATTGTACGCGGTTTCTCCGTTGATGACGGGCTGCAATGGAACTCTGGAACATCGCAACAGACGCTGGCGTCGATTACTCAATAGTAGGATGATTGGACATTGACACGGACACTGATACCCGTAGCCCTCTGGAGGGATGGATGTTTTCAACACTAATATCCGTAGCTTTTTAATCAAAAGGACAAAAATCTTCATGTTCGTTTCTCTCATTACCTTCAGATCAACATAACTTCTTTACGTTATTGAACACGTAAGTCCTTCATCGCGATCGCATTTGCTATAGACAGCACAGGCTCTTTCTTCATGACATCAAACAAGTATATTATACCACTCAGAATTTGCTGGCCACAGCAAAGGCTGCTCTTCAAGACATCTTTTAGACATCTAAAGGAGATCGTAAACTTCTCTCAAGATTCGGGTTTAGAATTTGATTGAGGAGAACTAATAGAAATTGATTGCCTCGTGCATTCTGCACCATCTCAAATGACCAAAAATGACACCAAAGTAGCACGCGTGCTTGTGTAGTTTGGTTCAGCATACTTTCTTGCGGGGAGAGCCGCCAGTAGGTTATAATAGTGGAAAGACTGATAACTGACAGTTTACAGCGAAAGCGGCTAAGAGCAAGCTTAAATGTTGAATTACTGCTCAAATGCAATTAGTGTATCTGAGGGTCATTCATTCTAAAAGTATCTCTCAAACGCGACCATTCCAAACTTGTCCCTGTGAAGATCAAAATTTTCGAAAACCGAAGTGATATACGGCCCCAAATTTTGATAACTGAACCAATACAGAACCGGTGTTCAGCTACATGTTGCAGTATTGCTTGATATATTAGCTGCAATAAACATCTTACTCTTTCTGATAATGTGATCGCAGCGACCAATAAACGAAAAACAAATGTTATGACATAGTGAAATGATACTTTATTCACTAGTGTCTGTGCAGAAATTGGCACATTCTGTTTATTTCTTTTAAACCATCTTGCTTGGCCTCATTGCTTTCAGAGTAGTAAACCCCTAATCAAACTGCTGCACGTTGTAAGTACGCACTGCTGCACGATTGCACGTGTCCTGTGTGCGCCCAAAACACAGTATTTTTGCCAGGCAGAGGTCAAGAGATTTTGTTGCTCTGCAGTGGATATGAGAACACTTTATCGTCCCAAAATTGACTCAATAAGGCCACGGTTGCTGTTCCAACAAACTATGCGGCGGTGCTGGCGGCAATATTACGTATACTGATGTTATGACTCAACTGAGACGCGTGTAGGCTGCTACAAAACATTGGCTGTAATGTGAGGCCTGCTGACCTAGGGTAGGGATTGTGTCGCTTGCCCCCTGTAATCAATCGTTAGCTTGGATCTTATTGGACTGGACATTTTCCAACAGTAGCATTAGCTTGGGGAGCAGCTTTCTACCAGTAAAGAACAACAATTGTAGGGGTGGCATTCGTTGGCTGGCACGTTGGATATCATAACCAAAAATTACCTTTATAAGTTGACTTTCAGTATCATAATATTATTCGACCGTGTAGCGCAAATAAACCGATCACTTGTTTCAGCCGCTATCTTGCTAAAACTAAACTAAATGAAAAAACAAACAATATTACCCCAATTTTTGAAATAAAGGGCAAAAAGTGTCCCGGCAACTACCGTCCATTTTGTCTCACCTCAGTCATTGGCAAGTTGCTGGAAAGTTTGATAACGGATAAAATTACAGAATTTTTTGAATCAAACAAATTGATTGGCGACTCCCAGCATGGCTTTAGACACAACTGTTCCTGTCTTACGAACCAGATACTCTTTTTTGAAAATATTATCGAAATCCATGACACAAAATCTCCAATCGATATCATTTACCTTGACTTTCATAAGGCTTTTGATAAAGTCCCCAAAAGCGCCTGATCAGTAAATAGCACAGCATTGGTACTCAAGGCAAGCTTAACAACTGGATAAAATGATGGCTTACGGACAGACGGCAGCGAGTTGTACTTAACGGAGCTTCCTTCCCCCCTGGGGTAATCTAACAAGCGACGTGCCTCAAGGATCCGTGTTAGGGCCAGTTCTATTTCGATCTCGATAGCAACGTACTCTTAAACATTACCAAGTTCGCAGACGATACTAAGATCGGAGGAAAAGTGCAAACTGAACTAGAGTGCCAGCAGATCCAACTAGACTTGAACAAAATGGTTGATTGGTCACAGAAGTGGAAAATGAAATTTAATGTATACAAATGTAAAGTTATGCCCATAGGTCCTCATAACCTCAGATACAAATATCAAATGTCCGGAAAGGAACTCCTTCCCGTCACCGAAGAGAGGTATTTATGTGTCATCATTAGTAACGACTTAAAAAGCGCTGCAAGCAATGTAACGATGCTGCCAAGAATGTTAACAAAATGTTTGGTATGATATCCCGCACTATCTCGTACAAAAACCAGCATAGGATGCTCAAGTTATTTAATGCAGTTGTTAGGCCGCATCTCAAGTATGCCGTTCAATTCTGGTTTCCATTTCTTAGAAAAGACGATATTGAGCCAGAGATGGTTCAACGTAGAGCTACCAAACTCATACCCTCGCTGCGGAACAAATCGTACGGAGACAGGCTACGTCAACTCAATCTTTTTTCGCTAGAGAAGCGTCGAGTCAGAGGCGACATGATCGTAGTGTGGAAGATTATGAAGGGTAAGGGAACTGTCGACCGAGAGAGCTTTTTCACTCTACATACAAACGGAGTGACTAGGAGCAATGGATACAAAATCGTTGGGAAACGTTTCGCACTCGACATCATGCGCAATTTCTCCACGTATAGAGGTATCGAAGAATGGAACAAACATCCAGCGGAAATTGTAAACGGCAATACAATCGAAGCGTTTAAGTCGTGGATAGATAAATTCTACATTGATCGCCGATGAATAGCTGAACCGTTCCTCTCCTTGTTGTTACAAAAACAGAAATGGCACACGAGGCTCTCCTAGACATTCTACGTCAGAAATAATCCTCTTGCTATCAAGAGGCAACCTAGTTTGGGCCAATAGCCCTTTTTAGACGTTCTACTTAAAAAATAATCCTTTTGCTATCAAAAGTCAACCTAGTTTGGGCCAATAGTCCTGTTGTTGTCTTCATTTACGTGTAAACAATTCTAAACATGAAAGCCCAGATACTAAAAACACTGAACTTCCTCCAACAGCTCTCCATTTAGGAGGACACTAATTTTGCTCGCATCCACAGTCCTCGAGCATCTCATTACTTTACTTTTACCCACGTTCACTCGAAGCTTCCTCCTCCCACACTCTCTACCAAACTCAGACACTAGCCTACATAGCTTCTCCTCAGAAGCCCCCACCAGCGCCGTATCGTTCCCAAATAGCAACTGGCTCAACTGCCAACTCCGCTCATTCGCTTCCAACAGCTCCAAGCCACGACCCAGGACACTCGCGTTCACCTCCCTGACCACTCCATCCAAAAAAAGATTGACCAGCCATGAAGACATCACGCAGCCTTGTCTCAGTACCACTTTCCCTATGAACCAATCACTCACCTCACTTCCCACTGTGACACATGCTCGGCTGCCAACATAAAACCTCTGCACGCTTTTAACAGATATCCCCCCCATTCCATGCAAATGCGACACCCTCAACAGCGTTTCCCCGGCAATCCTGTCCTAAGCCGTTTTCAGATCCATGAGAAAATGGCCCAGAACACATCCTTTCCCTTTGCAATGTACTTCTCACAGACCTGTCTCACTGCAAAAATCAGATCGGCACACCCTCTTCCACTCCTAAAGTCACACTGCGCAGTCCGTACAGTCTATAATCCTTTTGATCAGCACTCTCCCGTACAACTTACCAACCATGCAGCATTTATTTCTATCTCCTTTACCCTTATACAACGGAACAATGCAAGCACTGCGCCACTCAATCGGTACCACTCCCGACACAAAACAGAAGTTCAGTAGCCTCACTAGCTATTTGACAATCGTTATTCTACCCTTTTCCAAGCACTTGGTCGCAACGCCATCCTAACCAGGGGCTTTTCCTGTTTTCATCACCTCCACCACCTTCTGCACCTCTTCCCTGGTAATGTCCGCCACAAGTCTCTCTCCCAAAACTCTCAATTACTCGTGATTTTCATTATTTTCAGGTGATGTTGATTTGTGGAGCAATCAAACAATGCAATTTGATGGAAGATCAACATCTTATGAATGTTTTAGGTATCAAAATATTTGGATCGTTGCGTTTAAATATTCTCGATAAAATTTCCTAATTTGCTCCGCTATAACACACGTATTTGTGAAGAAACTGTATGAATGCTTCGTGGCATTGAGTTTAGAGTTACTACAACACACTCTTGGATTTGTACGCACTCGTGTTCATATTATTAATATCTACACTCGCTCCTCTCGTCGACGGCCTTTTTCAAATTGTAATTTTTTTGACTCATTTATTTACAAAATCTATCATTACATAACGTCTGTTAAACCAGGAATTATTAAGGCTTCGTCAGCCGCACATTGGAACTAAATCTAATCGGATAGAAGCGGTTTTTGAAGCATATAAGGCATTGCAGTGTAGGTCTGCTGCTACAGTCAGTGTTCTTCACTCAACTAAGAACATCAGCTACGAGTTCCTCCGCACCATAACTTTCCACCAACTTCCTACCAGCCGCCGTGTGACCTGCGACGCGGGAGAAGATACAACTTTGACACGATTCAGACAAGCGTCAAGGAATGTTGTAGGAGTTATTCAGTATATATCCTCAGTTTGTGCGCTCACGGCCCAGAATTGTAGTGTTTGGGTGAGTTTATTGATAATTATGCGTCAGCCACCATGCAGGTTTGGGGAGGCAGATGCGTGTCTCAATGCGCTCATATATCCTTAGTTATAGGGGGATCGTTAACTTATTGTCAACACAAAATTGACTGATATCAAATGTTTACTATGCAAAATGATATTTCTCACTTTATATTTCATAAGATGACATATCAAACAAACAGTTATGTAAAGTGCAACGTGATTCGCGGCCCCAACCTCAAGAGCCATTGTGAAAGACTCCCTAACCAACTTCAACAAATTTTCCTTCAAGTTTTCACGACATCATGATTTATCTTCTGAAACAATTCTAGTCAATTACATCATCAATGCATAACCAATGGCAATGCGTCAAAGACTGCACTGATAGAGGTAAATAGGCTTACTCTAATTAGCGTATGGTTATTTTGTCTCTTCAGTTAGTACTTCTTCTAATCCGAATTGTCCGAAAGAGAAACCAGCCTCAAACGGCTGAAGTGAAATTCACGATCTTTATATTTTGAATCAGACTTCATCTAAAGAATATATCGCATCTAGAACATGAACTTTCAATGCAGCTGTAAGCGAATTATAATACGGTATGCTTTTACTCACCAGTGATGAATGTTAATGTGCTGGGCTTCATAATGTAAACGGAAACAAAATCAACAAGTGGCGTTAGAAACTGTTCAAGTAGTATTGTCATGGTATCATAATTATGAGTATTATTAAAAAAAAAATTTCCGAGGAAATATTTTCCTAACCAAATTGCTAACGTCATTATATGTGCGTAGTTATGATACCGATGTAGCAAATTGATGAGCGATTGTTTGAAATGCGTGTGAGGAGGAAGCTTGATGTGTGAATGTGTTCTAGGTACGGTAAGTGGAAGAATGTCGGCCGTGGAAGAAGGGTAGGCAGGAGACGGTGTGGTGATTAAATTAAGTGATCGGTTGACTAATAGCAATCACTCAATTCAAATTAATGGGTCTTACAAGTGTTCACAAGTGTAGGAAGACCACAACAGGCCACTTGACCCAAATTTGGTTGCCTTTTGATAGTAAGAAGATTAGTTCTGAAGTAGAACGTCTAAGATAGCATCATGTGACCCTGTATTTTCTATTTTAATAGATCAAGAAAGGGAAAGATTGTCGAAGGAAATAGCATTTAAGGATGATACTCGAAACAACTCAAATAAGCACCTGAAGAGGAAGTCACCGACCGACGGTGTTGATCTGAGATTGTCAGAGTTTCATTCCTCGTTAAACCAATGCTGACCGGTGTCATTGCCTGACACCGTTTTGCAACGAGCAAGTACCAATGCCGGGCACCTTTTCTACCGTGCTAGTGCCAATGCCGGGCACTAATTTTACCGAATGGGAGTTAATGCCGGACACCGTTTTTTTTTATGATCAAGTTATGAATGCACAATTGGATGTTTGTGAGTGATCGCGCACGAGATGCTGGATGAGTGCGAAGGAGAGGGAGCAATCTCCGATTAGTCTGAGTGAGTGCAATTAGACGTTCGGAGGTCACAACAACGTGGTGGTACTGGAGGACCTAATGCGAGAACTTTAGACAAAGTAGTGGAGAATGTGGTGATGAAATATGGCTCTCCAGGTAGAAAGGACAGTGGCAAATGTCTGATTGATTTTTCATCAGTCGGAAGCTGGTGGTGAAAAACCGCTTGTTCACGAAGCTGGATTACGCAAGTACACATGAGAAAAGATAGCTCGTGGTGTAGTGGTGAATCGAGCGCTGGTAGATTTTGTGTTCATTTAGTGAAGTGCGTTGGGGAGACTGTTGGATGTGCGGGTGATGAGATGAGAGGGTGGTGGTAAATCTGATAAGTTACTGGTGGAAGGAAGTTTGATATTAGAGCCAAAGTGGAAGGAAAACACAAGAATGGGATGAGGAAGAGAAGCATTGAAGGTAAGATAATAAAATGTGGCAAGCCTAGCACAAGAGTCCCCTCAGGCTTGGAAGGAGGAATATGGCAAGGGAAGAGTGCAAGCCTACGAGAAATGTTGAGGAAACATGGGAGACGTTCTGGTGTTGATGTATGCAATAAACGTGAGAGGTGTGTGCCCTGTCGTCGAGTGTAGGAGAAAGGATTGCAAGTTGTAGAACTTTTAAGTTAAAATTGCGGTGGCGCAAAAGAGAAGAGCGAGGTCGGTGGTGGCCCGTGAAAGCTTGAGATAGAATTGAAAAGAAGTAAAGCGTGTGGGGAGGAGAACAAAGAGGAAGGGTAAAAGGGTAAAAGATCTAAACGTCCGATTATTTTTTCCGAGATTTGATGTGTGGATGATGCGGGCTGAGAAATTGGAGATGCTGTGGAAGGCTGAGGATGTCAAGGAGGCAGACATTGTTGCTGTTAGTGGTGGTGCATAAATGCGGGTTTTGGGTGCAAGAATTGTAGCGGGCATTACTACAGAAGAGGTGCATGGGCGGTAAAGGCGATGAAAGCAGTGTAAGACCTTTATTTGGAGTGCCTAAAAACAGATGTAGTGAAGGCAGTCACAAGGCTGGTGTGGCAACTAAGTCAAGGTTTTTCCACGGGCCCTGTATAATAGCAGAGGAGATTCCAACTCACGCTGAAACCGAAGAGGTACTGGTTTATTGTGTGTGGTATGTAAGGTTTCGAAAGAGTGCTCAAGGGGATTAGAGAGTGCTCAAGAGGATTACAGGATGCTCAAGATGATTGGAGAGTGCTCATGGGGATTAGAGAGTGCTCAAGGGGATAAGAGAATGCTCAAGGGAATTAGAGAAGGTTCAAAACAGTTAGAGAATGCCGTTGTGTGGCTTTAAGAGTGATAGAGATTGAACAGATCACATTTTTTCTGCTAGACGAGTCTGTGAGAAGTACCTTGCGAAGGGAAAAGATGTATTTTGGGCCGATATTTTTTTATAAAAAACCGCTTGTTTAAGGAACGACCAAAAGGCGTTGTGGATGATGATGAATTTCTATGGAGTGAGCGGAAACATGCCAAGTGCGGTCCACAATGTCTATTTTGCCCCTCCGAATGTGAGTCTGAGTAGGGAGTGAGGTGATTGCTTGGTTCCCGATGATATTTGAACGAAGACGAGGTCCGCGTTACGTCTCCCTGGCTGTTCAATCTCTACATATATGAAATGATGATGGAGGTGAACGTGAGTGTTGGGTTAAAGTTCTAGTAAATGGGCAAAGTTTGCAGTAGATTCTGTTGCCGTTTGCAGATGTTACAGCACTGGTTGCAGATGAGACGATGTTTTAGCGGATAGTGTTGGAGATGGGAGAGTGCATGAATGAGGATGATAACGCTAGTTAATGTGGGTAGAAAGTAAGAAATTCGATGTTTGAGTGATGACGTAGAAGTAAATATTGTTATGGTGTTTGGTCGGTGCCGTCGCAACGTTCCTGCTCCACCGATGGCTGGCTGCAACAGCGATGGTCGGTGCTGTCGCAACGTTCCTGCTCCACCGATGGCTGGCTGCAACAGCGATGGCCGGTGCTGTCGCAACGTTCCTGCTCCACCGATGGCTGGCTGCAATAGCGATGGCCGGTGCTGTCGCAACGTTCCTGCTCCACCGATGGCTGGCTGCAACAGCGATGGCCGGTGCTGTTGCAACATTCCTGCTCCACCGATGGCTGGCTGCAATAGCGATGGCCGGTGCTGTCG
>SDVV010027369.1:0-12119 GCA_016164225.1 Gammarus roeselii | reverse complement strand
TCATAAATGAATCAACGTTGGCTTCTATTTTATTTTATTTCAAATTAAAGTCTATCATATATCTTTATTTGTCGAATTCCTTGCCCAAAAAATTGAGTGAGGTTATCAAATTCATCATTTTCCGAGCAACATACAACGTCATGAAGCATGATATATTTAAATGCACACATTAGCCATCTGTGCAGATAAAGCTGTAAAAAATTGCATCACCTCCTAGCAACGTTTTCACTCGTTTGAATTAATACTTCTACTGCATCTTAACGTGCACTCTTTCAAACGCAGTAGAATTACGATTGTTCGATTTTGAGTTTGTAAAGTAACAGATTAGGGCAAACCTCCCAGACAATTATTTTATCCGGGCACTTCAGTTAGCTAGTTTCCTCTGTTAGTTAGATTCCTCAGTTAGCTAGTTAGCTAGTTTCCTCAGTTAGCTTGTTTTCTATGGATTCGATAGCAAAACGTAGATGTAACCTGACCATATGCACGAAAGTGACATAAAACCTATCCAGAAATTCTTGTCTCCAAGATTTTTTCAGCTGTTGCAGTAACTTCAATGTAGTACTCCTTTGTTTTCATAGAACGATGATCAACCAAACACCTTAACGGATAATATCGTACCATGGATTTAAGGTCTATTATACAGATATAGATACAGACACTAGGCCGCATCCCCCAGAACAGAAAGGGGGGTGGCCTACGGCAAGGCGCACCTCACACCCTCATAAGCTCACACTCACACAACTTAGCCCTTTTGTGCTAAAGGGTCCGGCCGGTACCCCCGCAACATACACTCTGGGTCACGAGTGCAGTCCGAGGATCCGTCGTCAGCAGCAGGGTCCGACAGTTTTCACTGGTTTACCCCTGCCGCGTCATAATGGCCGGCCCCTTCCACCCACGACCATACCGACAACGAGATGCCAAGGGCGGGAAATCACATCAGAGCAGCGTCGAAATCAAACATTCACAACCATTCTCCACTCACGCCTGTTCATTGCACGCTTTCTCGCCACCTCCACATCCATGTCTCTCCTTCCCAACGCCTGCTTCAGACCATCCATCCACCCAAACTTCGGTCTACCTCTAGGCCTGCGACCACTCACCTCCGCATTCATCACCATTTTCACCATATACCTTAACGGATAAAATCGTATCATGGATTTAAGGTCTATTATACCTTAACGGATAATATCGTACCATGGATTTAAGGTCTGTATGCCTTAACGGATAATATCGTACCATGGATTTAAGGTCTGTATGCCTTAACGGATAATATCGTACCATGGATTTAAGGTCTGTATGCCTTAACGGATAATATCGTACCATGGATTTAAGGTCTATTATACCTTAACGGATAATATCATACCATGGATTTAAGGTCTATTATACCTTAACGGATAATATCATACTTGCAACGCATACTTGGTCAGCTTATCTATACACTAAAATATCTTGTGAATCTTTGGAATATCATTTATTTTGGGATTCAACATGCTTCATATGTACCTACTATTTAGGGAGAAAATTTGTTTATTAAATACTGTTACGAATATGAATGGAGGGAATCAAAATTAAGAATACTCGCAATGAAAAGGCTTTCCTGGTAAAATACCACGTCAGTCCCAAAGACTTTATAAAATACGCTCGCGTCTCATATATAAATAAATAAATAAAACAAAAATCCTTTATTCACGAGATGACACGTGGTATTTTGGTGTTTATAATGTATGTGTTAGACCTATAATAAACCTTAAATCCATGGTACGATTTTATCCGTTAAGGTATAATAGACCTTAAATCCATGGTCCCTCTCATGAAATAGTGAACTTGAAATCAATCAACCATGAATATTATTACTTATTCTTAGGAATAATATTGCATTTAATAGCAGATAGGCGGTAAGAATGTGCAGACAGCGCTCCACAGTAGGGTGATGGAAGAATAATCTAAGAGCTACGTTCAAACCCACTAACTAAATATATATGCTCTACCTGAATATATTGTTTCAACAATAACACGATATTTTATAGTGCGAATACACCAGTGTGCATTAGTTCGATACAAATAAAATTCTTATTTTCCGTCCAGATGTACCAATTTGCATAATATGGTGCATCTCAGAGGCCCTACACAGGACTATTACTAGAGTAACTCACCCTTCGTTGGCTCGAAGGAAGGGCCAAGGTGCACTCGGAGCCTGACTTGGGCAGAGGCAACCTCGTTGGAGGCCTTCTGTCTGGGGAAGACTTGACGTCACCATTATCTCCCTCCTTGTCCTCACTCATCTGGAAATTTTCTGGTCCTAACATGAGTCTATTGGCGACCACCTTAGCTCCGTGAAGAGAAGGAACCTCATCGCATGATTGAGAGCTGTATATCAGACGATGAAGGTCCACACTGTGTGATGTCGTAGGCCCGCAGTTCTCGGAAATGTTGGGCGTGGATGTTTTCCTTGTAAGGTTGCCGTGAGGGTGAAGGAACTTTGAATCTACTGCCAGCCGATTCCCTAGTGCAGCTAACGGACTTTGCTTGCGTTCATGAGTACGTTCTTTAATGAAGTTGGGCTCGATGTGCACAGAGTTGGGTCTGTAGAGGGTAGTTTTGCTTGATGCTTTGGAAGCACTTCCAGATTTGGGTTCGTACGTTAGAGACAGACAACTGTTTTTGAGACTAGAATATGGCAACAGCTGCGAGGAACACGACCGCGTGATGTGCTCCGTGGAGTTAGACCCCACCAAATTTTGAGAGGCAGACGACAAGTAGGTCTTCGAGTAGGGGGTTAGTTGAGAGGAGTTGGAGTAGCTGCGTCGTAGCTGCCATTCACCAGACACTATTGAAGACTTCCTTGTCGTGGCGTTGGAGATACTCTCCCCGATCGAGTTCTTACGAGTCATGGACTTCCGTCGGATCATCGAAGGAGACGCCCTGCCAATGAGTTCGATGCTGTGAGCCAGTGTAGCTGGACCTGTCTGTGGGGTGACAGAGTGGTCGGGTCCCTCGTGTGGCATAGCAGCATTGGACATCTCCGCATCGTTAAGCATGGTCCCCACGTTCACCTTGCGGCATTTGTTCCGAGCCATCTGTAGGACCATTAAGAAGAGGTAATTATTCATTTCCAACGGCTAGCATAGACTATATAATGAATCAAATCAAATCAAATATTTAATATGCATTCATATATAATCACGCAAAAACCTAATTGATTTCCCGTGTTTTACATAACCAAAATGAACTCGTTCACAATAACGTGAACGACACTATAACGTGCTAATGAGCCCAACAACGGATCCGTGAGTGATGGAACATCATAACCTACTCAAGTTCTTCTCTCATCTATGCGGTTCTCATAATTATTGCAGAACAAGAAGCCTTGAAGTCGCTTCAACGCATTACCGAATTAGTTTAGTTCCACAGACGTATAACACCTCCCCGTGTCGTCCTACGAGCTTGCTTTGCTCAATTACACGCCGGATCAGGGCACCGGTACACGCAGGGTTTAATAGCTCTACTGCACAGCTGTTGACAAACCATCGCCTCGTGATCACCTTCTCATCATTGAAACGATACACTTTCATCAAGGTAGAGTGCTACTAAATGCCGTCCCACGTGTCATTCGCCTTCCATGTGAGTATTACAAGTCAACACTTGACTCATCAAGTACTTATTCGCATTTGTTTAGAATTTAATGACCAAAACACTTGACACTCCATCGATCCAATTAATTATTTAATTTCCTGGTTGGGTCAAACATTTTGATTAATTCATATCAATGTTTAATAAGGGAACAAGATGATCCTTCTGATCACTTCTAGTGTTGCGTTAAAAGTAATGTATCCATTGCACTATAGCCACATAATTCGCAAGTAGCTATAGCAGATGAACTGAAACAAAAGAACAGTGTGCTACTGTCTATATAATAATAATGTAGTCCTAATTTGATATTTCTTCAATCGTATTGCAGAAAGAAATGGATTCCTTGTGTCACCCACGAGCTCATTTTTAAACTTCCCCTACTACATCTGACCTGATTAAGTGCCAGCATATGTATTGGCGGTTGTTTCTTAGATGGCCCTACCGCGACATGCTCAATGCTGCCTGACAACAACCATGGTCCTACAAATCATATTTTTTTTAAACATGATCCTACAGCTGAATACATATTTTGTGTAACATAAAATGTATAAATCAGCATGGCAGCTTACATGCACCCTTCATTAAGTATCTTTACCAATGAATTCTTTGTCGCCTGTAAAGCTCTGTTTACGTGCCCACGTATGAAAGGGTAAGGTGAAAATATGATATTCCAAGCCCCTTGAACGAGGTCACATTTCTGTTACCAGTTACTTCATCTAATGTAATATCGTTCAAATTATTTATAAATTTGGGAAAGTGGTTTGCAAACTTATAGAAGCGAGCAAAACATTCTTACGTAACGACTGGGAATCGCCTCTCACGTCGTCACATTAAATAAGTACAGTTCGAATCATATAGGCATTTATGGCACTGGCTCTCTTACTCACACAGACCCACAAATACCCCAACAACCTTTGCTACCCAATTTATAAGATTCGGCTGTTAATCAGAACTATTAATTCCTAACTATTGTTTGATAAAATATTCCAAAGTCTGATCGCAATATTACGTGTCATCGGGATATAGGGCATGTTCATTGTGTACTTCAACCGTGCTTTAATATTTATTTGGTCGTGACATGATAAGGAAAGGTTGTTTACTAATGTTCAGCAATAAAATTATAATACACGCTACCGTTCATGCTCGGTCATATTTACTCAGTTATACGTTACGATGAACATTATCAAGTTACTCAATCTGATTTGATAGCCTTGGCATATCATTATAAATACTTCAAATTTCCAATATTTATGTTTGTAATTAGATTGAAAAAAATAGTACCGTACTGTTTGCGTTTGAATCCCGATTTTTAATTTTTTATTTATTCAACATAATTACGGCGACACTTTCATATTTTTTAGCCGAGCTGTGAATATTTATTCCAGTGTTTGAGTGTTGGTAAACAAACTACATGCATAACATGGCGAGGAGAGGGAGCATGAAACCAACAGGTTACGTAACATCTTCGATGAGATTCTCTAAAAAATGAATAGGCTGAAAAAGACTGTTGGTGAAACAGATAATTTCGCCACTTGAAATGACCAGAGAAACTGTTAGTGAAACATATAAACTAACTAAACAAGGAATTGAGCAAAAATATCATCTAAGTACATTTGCAGAGTATTTTATAGCACAAATACATGCAGTAATTGGAAAAAGTAAAGTAAGAAATAGTCAGATACTGTATCTAGCCTAACATTATAGCTAAATAGGATGGGCATACAAAAGCAGTCTTGAGTATTAGAGCCCACCATGAGTATTAGAGCCCACCATGAGTATTAGAGCTACATAGCATGGCCAGAAGAGGGCGGTCACGAGTAACTACAAGACTTCTTACGACTCTGGCGCCCACCATGAGTATTAGAGCTACATAGCATGACCAGAAGAGGGCGGTCACGAGTAACTACAAGACTTCTTACGACTCTGGCGCCCACCATGAGTATTAGAGCAACATAGCATGACCAGAAGAAGGCGGTCACGAATAACTACATGACTTCTTACGACTCAGGCGCCCACCATGAGTATTAGAGCTACATAGCATGACCAGAAGAGGGCGGTCACGAATAACTACATGACTTCTTACGACTCAGGCGCCCACCATGAGTATTAGAGCTACATAGCATGACCAGAAGAGGGCGGTCACGAATAACTACATGACTTCTTACGACTCAGGCGCCCACCATGAGTATTAGAGCTACATAGCATGACCAGAAGAGGGCGGTCACGAATAACTACATGACTTCTTACGACTCAGGCGCCCACCATGAGTATTAGAGCTACATAGCATGACCAGAAGAGGGCGGTCACGAATAACTACATGACTTCTTACGACTCAGGCGCCCACCATGAGTATTAGAGCTACATAGCATGACCAGAAGAGGGCGGTCACGAATAACTACATGACTTCTTACGACTCAGGCGCCCACCATGAGTATTAGAGCTACATAGCATGACCAGAAGAGGGCGGTCACGAATAACTACATGACTTCTTACGACTCAGGCGCCCACCATGAGTATTAGAGCTACATAGCATGACCAGAAGAGGGCGGTCACGAATAACTACATGACTTCTTACGACTCAGGCGCCCACCATGAGTATTAGAGCTACATAGCATGACCAGAAGAGGTAATTCATGAGTAGATAAAGCTTGCCTACGTCTCATTCTCCCACCTTTAGTATCATGATGTAGCAAACGGTGAGCAGCAGCAGTGGCAGCAGCAACACCACTGACAGCCACGTGGCGGCGTATGAGGGACTGGCGCTCCACACCACGCCACACGACCCCCAGTAGGGACGGTAGTCGTACCTGATGGAGGACGGAACCCTGCTGTAGATTCCAAAAACATAAAATTCCGTGCACACCCCCAGTCGCGACGGTATAGTTGTACCTGATAGGGGAGGAAACTCTTCTGCACACTCCAAGAACAAATCACCCGGTTAGGCCTGCTATCGGAACAGGGCTCTGTCCCAAGAACCGCACTACTTTGTGTGGTTGGTGAAATGGAAAACTAACAGTGAAATCTATTAAATCTGTGCTTATATATTTATTCTGTATTTTCTCTATCGACACAAACTTCAGTATCATGTTGACAATAGGCACGTGGGGCAGAACGTGATAGATATTTGAGACAAGAAAGTGATGCAGGTATAACTCAAGAATTTATCAACGTTCTCGTACATTATCAGTTCCGTATTTCCACCGAGGCGTTGGTACCGCAATGAGGCCATCATTCGCAATTACAATAAAAGTTCAGATCAATTTTAAGCGACTCACTCGAGACGAGTAAGGAACCTGTTTACATTTTCTGCCGTTCTAAATTGGTATTATTTATCTATAGCAATTTAGGTCAGATCATAATTGGGCGATAAGTAAACAGGATACCACGAGGCAAGTTTAGATAATCTGCCCGTGCGTGTGACTCATGTCCACCCGCTTGTGTTGATCGTGGAATCCTGGTCTAGATCAAAGAACATCTTACCACCGATCTATTCGATAAAATAGATCGGCGGCCAGATGGAATGGCTTGCGTACATGCGTCATGGTACAGGGTCACTAAGGGCTGATGGACTGGTGGGTTGATACTGTATATGAAGGACACAAATATTTGGGGCAAATGACCAGGAAGAGGCAGAGGGATTTGTACGATCTATTATTGCCCAGTGACAGATCTAAAGAAAAAAATTATTCCGCTGTTCTTTCTGACGAAAGATGGCGCTAGGTTTTTAACTTGTACAGCTGTAGTACTTGCACATATTTTATTAAAAATATGGTATGAATCTTTTAGGTCTATTTCTGTTATGTTTCAGTGACAGAAAGAACCTCCAAGCAGCAACTAATAGCTGAGCTATCTACATTGGACTGCCACTCTTGTTGCTAGAGAAAGCGTGAGGGAAGTCAAGCGAACGTACTACCTAGGTATAAACTGGGCGGTATATACAATTGGTCCAAGACTGAAAACAGTATAATGGAGAATATGTGATCGTTGTAGGTGCACAAGTAACGTGTACGATAACCCAGGTATCATATACATCCATAGACTACGTGCACAAGTAACGTGTACGATAACCCAAGTAACATATACATCCATAAGCTACTTGACCAAGAAAAAAGTTTATTTAGGCTGTCCGTCTCTCCTTTCTCCTCGTATAGGCTATCAGCGAGGCGGGATTGGGGTGTACAAAAGAACAACAAAACTCATTCGATGAACAACTTGCAAAGCTTGAGGTCCTACTAAGAAGTTGAGGTCTTACTCAGAGGTTGAGGTCCTACTCAGAGGTTGAGGTCCTACTAAGAAGTTGAGGTCTTACTCAGAGGTTGAGGTCCTACTCAGAGGTTGAGGTCCTACTCAGAGGTTGAGGTCCTGCTCAGAGGTTGAGATCGTACGCAGAGGTTCAGGTCCTACTCAGAGGTTCAGGTCCTACTCAGAGGTTGAAGTCCTACTCAGAGGTTAAAATCCTACTCAGAGGTTGAGGTGATACTCAGAGGTTGAGGCCCTACTCAGAGGTTTAGGTCCTACTCAGAGATAAAAGAACAATGTTGACTTTGAAAACATTACAGCCAGTTATAGACTATTGCTCTGCTCTCTGGATCTCACATGAGATGAATGATCTAGAAAGACTAGCAGCAGATCAATATTGCTCTGCTCTCTGGATCTCACATGAGATGAATGATCTAGAAAGACTAGCAGCAGATCAATATTGCTCTGCTCTCTGGATCTCACATGAGATGAATGATCTAGAAAGACTAGCAGCAGATCAATATTGCTCTGCTCTCTGGATCTCACATGAGATGAATGATCTAGAAAGACTAGCAGCAGATCAATATTGCTCTGCTCTCTGGATCTCACATGAGATGAATGATCTAGAAAGACTAGCAGCAGATCAATATTGCTCTGCTCTCTGGATCTCACATGAGATGAATGATCTAGAAAGACTAGCAGCAGATCAATATTGCTCTGCTCTCTGGATCTCACATGAGATGAATGATCTAGAAAGACTAGCAGCAGATCAATATTGCTCTGCTCTCTGGATCTCACATGAGATGAATGATCTAGAAAGACTAGCAGCAGATCAATATTGCTCTGCTCTCTGGATCTCACATGAGATGAATGATCTAGAAAGACTAGCAGCAGATCAATATTGCTCTGCTCTCTGGATCTCACATGAGATGAATGATCTAGAAAGACTAGCAGCAGATCAAACAAGTTTCACATAAAAAATTACATGGAACAAGAAAATAAATTATCATAGCAGATTAATCAACATATGGTAAATGCTGAAAGTTACTCACTCCATATGAATGAAACCAGGTGAGAAAAGCAACAGTGAGAAATCAAGTAAGGATTGACAGAATAGGCTTTTACAAGTGTATAAAACTGGGAGGTGGTACAAAAAATTACACAGCGGCATTCAAGAACTTCACCTGCAAGAATCCTCTTAAACTTTGTAAATACCTACAGGGAATCAAACGTGCGACTTATTAGGTGACTACCGCAAACAACTTGTTAAAAAATCGATTGGACGAGTACATTTGCTGTGTTCTCGATAAGCCTCTAATGAGGGGGTACCCTGGCAGAGAAGATAACTCTATGCTCAAACGCACTGCAGTCAGGTAAATATGGTAGCAGCAAGCAAATAATGATGACACTGCACGAGAAACAGGCGTCAACACAGGTGTGGGTCAGGAGGCAGCTACGCTGTAGCCCGGTGTACAGCAAAAACTCCAAATATCCAAGTATAACAATGACCGGTATGGGAGACGTCTGCTAGGGTTAATTCGTCGCTATAAAACTGAACTTCAATGCTCAACCAAACAGTTCTCTAGCAAAAAATAATGATACATACCTTCCCCATCCGAAAAGAGGTGGCAGGGCCACCATTACCCCTCCCACCCAGCAGCCAGCCAAGAGCATTCGGCAGCGCCCTCTGGCGTCAGTGCCGCTGCTCGGAGCCAGAGGGCGTCGCAGGCTCAGGTATCTGAGGGAAGTGAAGACCAAACTGATAATCAACCAAAAAATTGCTTCAACAGATGTAGGAAAAAATGGCCCCTGATATCATCCATACATTCAACAAAGCATTATCATGCACTAGCTAGTTTATGCTGATCAAAATATTGTTACCATGACCATAATATTCATACACTAAATATTGTTACCATGACCATAATATTCATACAATATCCATCAATGATGGACAGATTGTTACCATGACCATAATATTTATACAATACCCATCTATCATGGACAGGGAAACAACACTAATATAAAAAAAATGTTTTCTGACAGAATAAATTCTTAATGGGTAAAAATTACAATGAAAAGTGTAATGTACAAGCAGTGTTGGGCAAGCTACAGCATTTACTTACATTTTCATGATATTTTGTCCAAAAATGTCTTAGGAAAAATTTGATAAAATGATGGAATTGTGTACCTAGATATCATATTTTGCTCAACACTTTGTACAAACAATGTTTTCTAAATCTGAGAGGAAATTCCCGAGAGAACTTCGAAAAGCCCCTCAAAAGATCAAGCGCAAAACCTAAATGATGAATTGACCACCAATTGGAGATTCTAAGTAGTTGCCAACCAGGCTATATGCAATTGGAGATTCGTGGTAGGTACCAACTAGGCCATATACAATTGGAGATTCGAGGTGGGTACCAACAAGGCTATATGCAATTGGAGATTCAAGGTAGGTGCCAACCAGGCTTTATGCAATTGGAGATTCGAGGTAGGTACCAACCAGGCTATAGGCTATATGCAATTGGAGATTCGAGGTAGGTACCAATCAGGCTACATGCAATTGGAGATTCACGGTAGGTACCAACCAGGCTATATGCAATTGGAGATTCGCGGTAGGTACCAACCAGGCTATATGCAAGTGGAGATTCGCGGTAGGTACCAACCAGGCTATATGCGCAGAGGACATATAACGCACCAAGTATAATGTGAAGTAAACGACCTTTTTGAAGAAAGAAAATAAATTGAATTCCAAAATTGTGATAGAGGTCCAACAAAAAAATAGTATAAGATGAATGCCATCAGGAGCAGCAGCCCCTTGATTCTGTAAGTAGCTACCTCATCCCTTTGATTCTGTAAGTAGCTACCTCATCCCTTTGATTCTGTAAGTAGCTACCTCATCCCTTCGATTCTGTCAGTATAGCTACCTATTTATGAATTTTCTGAAATGAACTCTGCAACATAGCCGAGCGACTACTCAAGAATTGACGTGCCTTGACATATGTCCTAATGTCAGCTATTATTGGATAATAGAGACTAGCAGATCAAAGACCAGTACGCAGATGCGTGGAGAAGAGAGCAGTTGACCCGACCAGTGCTTGTTCGATGGCGGGACTGACAAGGTTGATATACAAACGTTGAAAGACGGACCTCCTGAACTATCAGAACTTGTCTAAAGACGAGTATTTTTACTCCTGAGCTCAGGGGTTGAAAGATATAGTGACTATAAGCTTTTCAGCATGGCTTCAAAAGACAGTAAAGTTTATTGGGAGAAGTTTATTAACCGCTGAAAGAGTAGTACTCTGGTAATTTGACGATCCTATTTGGCGGTAGGATGCATGTGCGTTCCCCCAATAAATAATACCATCGTCCGTGAGCACAAAAGAATAAGGCGTAGAGAGCATAATATATGCGTTATACGGAACTGTAGTAACAACCAGTAACTAAAACAAGGCGTGGCGATTCCGCAGAGTTTTGTGTGTTTTATAAAAATATATGGATGTCCGTAGCGGTAGCGGTTTTTATTTTATTTTTGGTCCGCTACCCGTAGTTTACTTTTTGCTGAAGGAAACCGCTACCGCGGCAAGTAGCGGACTAAAGTAACAGAGAGCCCGGGTTTGTGAAATGGATTTACTTGATGAGAGTCTTCGTAATAAATTTATTATGAGAGTTTTGTAGTTAACTTAATTTACATCTCAGCCGTTCAATTAAGAACAAATATTGGATATGAGATGTGTAAATTGTACTTTAATCAAGGTCGGTGCTGAAGGTGCCAAAAATGATTACAGTATTTAATGGGTAATCAATACACTTAACAACAACCACGTGAAAATGTGATATAAATTGGAATGACAAATATTTGTGAAGGGTTCACTATTTCCTCAGGTGTCCTTTTCTTGAGAGTGACGCCGGACAATGGCATTCGTAGTGCACAAGATTGTTCGAATCCCTTTGACGTCACACGGGCTTATGTTTGGATCCCATTAACGTCACACGTGCTATTGTTCGGATCCCTTTGACGTCACACGTGCTATTGTTCGGATCCCTTCGACGTCACACGTGCTATTGTTCGGATCCCATCGACGTCACACGTGCTATTGTTTGGATCCCTTCAACGTCCCACGTGCTATTGTTCGGATCCCTTCGACGTCACACATGCTATTGTTCGGATCCCTTCGACGTCACACGTGCTATCGTTCGGATCTCTTCGACGTCACACGTGCTATTGTTCGGATCCCTTCGACGTCACA
>SDVV010027368.1:0-12119 GCA_016164225.1 Gammarus roeselii | reverse complement strand
AAGCTTTTATGTTTACATGATCAGGTATAAAGGCAAGGTACAAATGATCAAACGGTGATTTTATAAAATTATTTTTGAATTGAATTGGAAAAAAGTAACATGTCAACAGTAGAACTCGTCCTATAGCACTAAACATTGATTGTAATATAACAGACACAACGGAACAAAAGTGTAGATGAACAGCAAAAATAAATGTAAGTGTAAAGCGTAGAGCGTAAGCGTAAAACGAAAAGCGAAGCAAAAGCGACGCAAAAGCGAAGACAAGGTGAAGACAAGGTGAAGACTCACCATGTAGGGAGATGCAAAACACGGGATATAAATACTGAGGAATTACAGTTAAGTAACAACCTTGGGAACACATATTAACGCGGAAGGGCAATATCACACGCCAATAAATATGAGATTAAAATATTCGCAGTTCTAAATCATTCTTACCTCCGCCCAATGAATCCGCTATTAAAGTGTGATGCTTTCTAAACTTTAGACCTACACCTTGAAATAAATATGGGAGGTCATTGTGTATGCGTATGAAATGATCCTCCAATATGGAAACAACTCTAACTTTTGGTCCCTCCAATGAGGCGGGGCGTCCTAATACCTTGACCTTATTGGCAAACATTCAATTAAGGCCGTTAACGAATTTTGTTGGCTCCTCCCATCTGTTTGTTAATTTGGGATAACCTGAGCTTAACACTTCCCCCTTCTGCGTTATTGGATCCAGGCCACACAATGCCGACTCGTCGAGTTTTACATGATGCCCAAATGGCACTACACTCGTCAACGTCTCCTGGTCATGTAATCCATATGGGGACCACCTGCTTCTCTAAACAAACTTTGGAGGGGAATCGAAAAATATGCAAGGCAAGGGATTTCTTCGTGTAACTTAAGCTAGGGTTAGCAGGCCTAAGGCCTACACTGTTTCTAGGGCACACACTACGCAGCTCTTGGTAGTAATGTTCGGTTAGCAATGTTTCTAAATATACGTGCTAGCGGAGGCTGATCATAACACCCCCCTTTCTTTTTGAAAGAATGTGTCCCCACATTCAAGCTCTGTGCTTGCAAGTTTTGACATAGGACTCCCTCGACCCGTGGGTCGTTCTATGTGGGAAGGCAGGTTGCGTGGAGTTTTTAGGCATGATTGTATGTAATACAGTGTACTAAGAGGTTGGTTGTATTATTGATAGGTCATTTTAATGTCGAGAAAAAACAATTCTCTAAACGTGCGACTACTCGCAACATAAGGATTTATGGCATGTTTCGCACGGTTCGATCAATTGTAGAAAAAGCTCGATCCAAATGTTGGGACATGGTTGCCAATTTGATGGTATTGGGAAAGTTGAATGGCAATTTTTATTAAACTTTGATATTTTGCCTAGGGCGTGCAACTATGTGTTGGACACTCTCTGTACCCATCTTTACTACGTTTTTTTCCTGTTTGACAGGGGGCCACGGAAGGATGGGATAGATACTGTCTACTAGTTTCATTGTATTATTTTGCTCATTTCAGCGTATGTTGGTTCAAGGTACCGTTGAACTACAAAGGCACAAAGGGAACAAAGCTTATGATCTAATTACACAATTCGGGAGACATGCCTTACACATTATTATGGACATCGTAGATATCACACGCAGGTGACAGCTTGACAACTCACACATCTTATTAATTACATATTTTCACCTCTTCTCTTAATATATTCAATAAACTGGACTTTGATACGCATCACTAACATTTACATCGGACACACTGCATTTCACTTTTGATCAAAAGACAATCATTCCGATTGTGGCCATGATGTGTTATTTTTTGTTAATGTATATTTTTGGTTAACGCGTTTTGAACGCTTGATTAGCGGGTATTATTTCTGTTTGGTCGGTAAATTGGGGGTTAACGGTTTTGGAATTCATGATGCTTGGTTTTATTCTCTCGTAATCCCACGCTATGTCACCCGTGGGTTGAAGTGGGCTGCCGTTCGCCTTTATTTCAAAGCACTTGTCCGTACAGTTGCCACGACAAGCTAAAATTATAAATTCCGATGTTCAAATTGCGTATGAGGCGTCCCGTGTGGACTCAGTCATACCTGGATTGGCGTTGCCTGTTCGTATGTCAGTCCTTGCTTCTCCAGAAAAGGATTGCTTGCTCGTTTTTAAATATGAAAAAACTGAGACTGTTCATCCTAATTATTTTCCGCTTCTGACCTGAGTCAGTGATTGTCGCTTAGAAACGACTTGCCTTCGTCTCCCTTTATTTACCAATCCTTCGCATGATTTGTTTTATCGTAGGTTTGAGTTGGTTTAGTGACGGTTTGTTCAATCATTCCTCAATTCACGCGTTCGCTCGTTTTACACTCCCATATCGCATAGGTCCAACTTGCACATCGCTTGCTTTTGCGTCTAGATCGTCCTACGACGAACATGTCTTAACATTACGGACAGTGGTGTTCACGTTTTAAAAAAATATATATATCTTGACATTTTGATTATAATTTTCTGCAATTGAATACCGCATTTCTACGCAAACCTGGTGGCTACACACAATTTTATCAATCACACAAGACATCGACTTAACATGAAATATTGAAATTTATAACCGTACATCAGGTGTTTAGGCTTGTCAAGTAACCAATTGGTCATAGAAATTTTAAAATTGGACTATAATTTCCTGAAATAGAATACCGCATCTCTACGCAGACCTGAAGGCTACACACAATTTTATCGATCACACAAGAAATCGACTTAACATGAAATATTGACATTTATAACCGTACATCAGGTGTTTAGGCTTGTCAACTAACCAATTGGTCATAGAAATTTTGAAATTGGACTGTAATTTCCTGAAATAGAATGCCGCATTTCTACGCAGACCTGAAGGCTACACAACACTTTATCGACCACACACGGAATTGACTTTACATGAATTATTGAAAATTTAAAAATGTACATCAGAAATTTTAACGTGTCACCTTATCAATTGGTCTTGGAAATTTTGTATAAAATTTGAAACGGAAACGCAAGACTATCTGAACGCTACACAGCGGGACAATGACTAAATTTATTTTTCAGTGATCGATTATATAAAGATTTTTATCACCAGCTGTCTACGTTCAATTTACACAAAAATTGCTTATATAGGACAAAAAGAAACTTATATACTACACCGGTGAACTACGAGCTTTCTATTTTATTATCTACCTAAATATATTTCCATGGTTTTGTTTTTCAACTTAATTTGCTGACATTTTTTCATTTCTGTGCAATAAATATATTTTTCTATGCATTTCAGGGTTCATTTTCCGCCACCGCGATCCAATTTTTTCTTGAAATATTTACATGACTACAATTCAGATGAATATTGCTGGAACAGCAGGTCGAATAATTTACGCGTACCTACTTAAATTGACTTCAAAACTAATTTTGTACTCATTTGCTGACGAATTCGAGAGCAGATATATTGAAAGGTTTTGTGGGGAACTGTAATTGCTTTTATTTTTACGAACTCTCTAATTTCACTTCCTAAGGGAGAACGGTCTATCGCGATATATCACTCTTGATTTGATGGGCTTCTTGTTTCACTTCTTAGAATTAGTAAGATTACTTACAGTTTTTTTTTCAAGATGTTAAGTGGCAATTCGAAGGGGCCCCATGATTCTCTATGCGTCACGTGAAATCCTGTCAGCCAGCTGTGCGTGTGTTGATTTATTTTCGGTCCATCTTGGCCTAGGGAGTTTGTCCTCGGATGCGGCTGTTCTTTCGGCCTGCCAGGATTGACAGACTGCCGTGCTGGCAGGTAAAAGATCTGGTACTGCCATTTCCGTGGTGGTTGTGCCGGGTGGCTGCCGATACGTCCCTCTCGGGTCAACCGCCTGCGGTGAAGGTCTCCTGCCCTCCTTCCCTCGTTGTTGCCTTTTTCTTTTGGTAGCACGTGCGCGAGAGGCATGGCACTGGTCGAGTATCTCGATGGGGCGTGTGTAAGGGGCTGAAGCAATTTTTTTTAAGTGTGAAGTGATGATTTCAATTTGTTCTCAAGAAGTGATTGATTTAATTTTTGTTTGCTTCAATATCCCTCACCGCTGAACCACCAATGTTATGTGAAAGCTTCTATGTTTACATGATCAGGTATAAAGGCAAGGTCCAAATGATTGAACAGTGGTTTTAAAATATGGTTTTTGAATTGAATTGAAACAGAGTAACATGACAACAGTTGAACTCGTCCTATAGCACTAAACATTGATTGTAATATAACGGACACAACGGAACAAAAGTGTAAATGAACAGCAAAAAAAATGTTAGTGTTAAGCGTGGAGCGTAAGCGTAAAACGAAAAGCGAAGCAAAAGCGACGCAAAAGCGAAGACAAGGTGAAGACAAGGTGAAGACCCACCCTTTAGGGAGATACAAAACACGGGATATAAATACTGAGGGATTACAGTTAAGTAACAACCTTGGAAACACATATTAACGCTGAAGGGCAATATCACACGCCTATGAATATGAGATTTTAATATTTGCAGTTCTAAATCATTCTTACCTCCGCCCAATGAATCCGCTATTAAAGTGTGATGCGTTCTAAACTTCAGACCTACACCTTGAAATAAATATGGGAGGGCTTTGTGTATGTGTATGAAATGATCCTCCAATAAGGGAACAACTCTAACTTTTGGTGCCTCCAAAGAGGCGGGGCGTCCTAATACCTTGACCTTATTGGCAAACATACAATTTAGGCCGTTAACGAATTTTGTTGGCCCCTCCCATCTGTCTGTTAATTTGGGATACCCTGAGCTTAACACTTCCCCCTTCTGCGTTATTGAATCCAGGCCACACAATGCTGACTCGTCGAGTTTTACATGATGCCCAAATGGCACTACACTCGTCAACGGCTCCTGGTCATGTAATCCATATGGGGACCACCTGCTTCTCTAAACAAACTTTGGAGGGGAATCGAAAAATATGCAAGGCAAGGGATTTCTTCGTGTAACATAAGCTAGGGTTAACATGCCTAAGACCTACACTGTTTCTGGGGCACACACTACGCAGCTCTTGATGGTAATGTTCGGTTAGCAATGTTTCCAAATATACGTGCTAGCGGAGGCTGATCATAACATAGGGCTTAATTGGCGGTGGGGTAGGGACGGGGGTGACCGTCGCAATGCATGCAACCTTGAGTCAGGCGGGCGGGTAGGAGCCGGTTTTGGCGCGTGAGTCAGCTAACGAGTGATACTTTTCGGACAGATGGATAGCTTCGAAATATTCTATTGATATTATTATTTACATAAGGGTATTAGCATTTCAATGCTTGGGTATAAATTGTTGCAACTTCGTTGCATGTCATGTTGCACATAGGCATTTTCAATGCTGAGTCCTCTGAATGTTTTTTGTGGTAATGTCAACATACATTTATGAGATAATTTTTATTGATTATAAATCTAACAGGTACATAATAATTTACATGCTGTATTAAAGGTTAAGACTCCACACAATTTCCGGACACGTTCATGATGATTTTTCCAACCTTGGTATCATTCCTACGTCGATCGCTGATGGAGAACCGCTCGATTATATTTTTAACTTGTATATTTTGACATAGATAATTGGCAAAGTAGATGCAGTATGCTCCATAGTCCATTGATTGATCACTTTGGATTGGTTCTTGTAGTACAAGTTGTATTTTTTGCATGGATATTATAATATGAAGCTATATTTTCTACATATATTTTTAGATTAAGCCCAAACGAATCAAAAAAAGTAGTGTTTGTTATCGTTTTTGAATATTAGGATCCAATGACCCTTTTCATTAGAATCGCGTTCGCTGTTAACAATCATGTAACCTTTCATTTGATGCATGGACATTCTGGTTTCAGCAAAACACCCTATGTAGGCGCGTTTCATAATTGGATCGCTCCTGGATATGTGGTCAATTTGATTATTATCCATGATTATTGTAGATAGTTGGGGAGTACCCTCCTTGTCAAATTTATTTGGATGACACCGAGTGTATAACCTACCAGAAACAAGATCTTATTCGTAGTGGGTGGATTTTCTCAATTCACTGTTATACGTATGTTTGCTCGTTTTTCTAGGTTAATGATATCTTCATAGTCGGTGGGTCTTGTATTCATAAAAAATATAGTTCTTCCTGCAGGGAAATTTTGTCTTGTGATGAGATGAGCGCTGTTGCGCCTCCCTAGAGCCAAAAGGGTTTGATGGTATGCTTGGGCACACTCTCTTGGAAACGATGATTTAATGTTAGTAACACAGTTTCCGTTTACATCGACGATGATGTTTGTGATATCATTATGCGGGAAGTAATTTGGATTACGATCATATGCTCCGTTATGTGCCACTTGATCAATGCGAAACAGGGCTAATTTATGTGGAACAACCCCGTTGAAGGGGGAATCAATGGAGTTGGAGTTTTGACCGGTAGGAAACACGATTGTTTTACAATAGGTAAATCGAATATGTTTTCAATCATGCCATTGTTTTTTGTAAGCGCTTTATTTAGAGCAAGCAAAGCTGTAGGGTATGGTACAACTTTTTTACACCATAATTTGCATGAATCAACTAAATAGATGTATTGTTCATTGTCAAGTGTTAAAAGAACGATACCAGGTTTTGCCAGCTCCAAACGTATATTTACGCTGACATTATCCAATCGATAACTATTGCTAACGGAAATATCAAAGTTTAGTGGTCCCATCATATGTATACCATGACGTACACTTTCTTGAATCCAAGTCCCATTTTTGTCTTGATTAGCAAAATTTGCCGCGATGACGGTATCTGGAATGGGTGTTTGCAACGATTTATTCATCATATTCAGCATTTTATTATTTAGATCAGAGCTATTTATGGATGTATATGTGTTGGGATTATTTAGTAATTCTGCATAACTGTTTCCTTCACACTGAACACCATTTAGGAATAGAGAGTGACTTTGGAACATACGATGAAAGAATCCGTCAACGAGTGTAACATTTGCAGCGGCGGCCAATGCGAGTAGCTTATATAGGCGCGAAACCCCACTTTCTAGAGTCACTTTTGGGCGGGGCGGGGTGTAGGGTGCAACTCATGCGACCTTAACTCAAGCGGCCGTAAGGGGGATCGCGCAGAAACGGGAGCGGGGGGCGTAGGGTAGGACGGGGGTCAGTGAGCGGAAAGCTTATACTTGTTGACAGGTTATATATTTAATAAGGGTATTAGCATTTCAATGCTTGGGGGGGGGGGGTTGCAACGTCGTTGCATGTCATATAGCATGTTCAATGCTGTGTCCTCTGAATGTTTTTTGGGGGCTATTGACAAACATACATTTATAAGATATTTTTTATTGATAATAACTTAAATGTAGTATTATATATTAAAAGCCAAACTTTCCGGACACCTTCATGATGAATTTTCCACCCCGATATCATTTTCTACGTTCCTCGCTGTTGATCGATTGTACATGTGGCTTATATTCAACTAGTTTATTGTTATTTTTATCCGATTGTAATGATCAGTACCTTTGCGCTAAGCTTTACTTACTCCTGCAGTAACCAATTCATTCGTATTTCTTTGTGAGCTAACCGATGAAGGAAAATAGATACAATATTTACAGGATGACTGAATCATTCCTAGAGAAGAATCACATAAGAGTATAATTAACTCATTCGATTCTTGATTGGTGGGTTTGTAGCGGTGGGGGATTGGGATATTTTTGTATATTTTGTTCATTTATCACTATATATTCTTTTATAGGATTAGTGTGGTAGGCATGTCTTATAAATCAATTTGCAGCTTTAGTGTGCGAACGGCCCTGTTTGAACCAGCCTGAAGGTAGGATTGCAGGCAAGGTTCTGTGTTTCCCATCTATGTATTTCATATGTATCTAATATTTATAGAAATAGTAAGGATTATTTGTCAGGTTGTTTGCAGGTTGATGTATATAGCTATATATTTTCTTAGGATGCTGGATCTTCGTTACGAGAATCTATCTAACCCATATTCCATTATCCAGGTTTTAACCAGATATATCAGTGTTCCATTGACGCGGTTTTCCAATAGCGAGACTAGCTGTTCGATATGGATTTACCGTAAGTTAAAATATTATGTTACGTATACTTACAAATGATCGATTGATTTATGTTGAATTTGTATTGTTTCGGAATTTCGATCAGTTATCTCGAACAGTTTTAGGCATTTTAGGGTATTATAGGTTTGCATCTTCCACATTATTTCAGGCATAATGGTTCGGTTGTTGCATCATTGTGGTAGTTTTATATGTATAAATGACTTTCTGTTACGATTTAGCCGTGGTTACTTAAGTTAAAGAGATGTTAATTTAACCTGTTTTGGACTCAGTTGAGGGTAATTTCATTAGATTTCTGTATGCACTATACCGTATTTACCATAGGTTTCAGTTTTGTCGCTCGTATGTCTTGGTATCTTATTCACATTTCTTGTTTGTTTGGTTAAATGCTAGTTCATTCTCATTCATCGCGTTTTTAATGTATGTTTTGGGTATGGTAGAGAATTAATCTTCTTGCTTTGTTATATCTCGTGAGTTTCAGTATAGGTCTTTCAGTTTTGTAGGTTCTTCGTTGAATTTCCATTTTCAATGCAATCTGGTGGTTATTTATACAATTTAGGATTTATTACGTTTATAGCTACAATATAAAACATTATTTCAGGTCTAATTAGTTATGTGTTGTTTATTTTTAGTGCTTTATATATCTTCTTTCATCCTGATACAATATTTGACTTGGTTATTATAGATATAGAACAGACGATTTGTTGCAAACTTGGTCTTGCTGTTAGGGTATTGTATATTTATTGTACGACCATTCTTCAATATTTAGGAGGAGTTAGAGAGTCCTTAGGCAAGAACCTCGTTCTGTTTATGCCTGTTTGTGTAAATAGACCGATTTACTTGGATGGAGACCCGTTGCAGTACAATTTTATTCTCGGTTACAGCACGAAAATCATAGGAATGTATGTTTGAGAGGTGTAAGTCCGTACTGCATCTTTATGGAATTTTCGGGATTGAACCCTAGCAAGTGTATAGTGCAACGTTTAGACGATAATTTACTGGATTGAGGGGGGTCCTAGTGTAGAGGTGATTTACACTCTTTGGTTGTCATTTTGGAGTTCATCTATGTTCAACGTGAATTATGTATGGCCTTGTCGATGTCGATCTTAAGTTCCATGGGTGTGTTAGTGTGGTTATGCGACAAGCTACTCATCGTTGTAGTGGTTTACTGAAGTCATCAGTAAACAGAAGCCTAGCTTTTCATGGCCCCACACTCTCTGAGACTCATGTCAGGCCCATTCTCGAAAACTGTACATGCGTCTAGATTTTGGTTATGTCCAGGATTTGTCTTTGTTCGAGGCTGTTCAAAGACGATGGGTTAACAGATGCATGGTACGTCTGTGGCATCGTATAATGACTGTGTGTTACCTTTAAATTTGTTATATATCAGTGGTAGATTGCTGAGAAGTGACCTAGTAAAGCATTATAAAGTTCATTTTTATGACATAATGGGCATTGATTTTGTACTGCTAGAGGGATAGCATCAGTTAGGTCTAGGAATTTATTATAGATTTGAATGGTATCGAAATAAAAATAACATTATTCTCATGAACTCTGTGTTAAATGTCAGATATTTTTAGTATGGCTGTTATGTTGGTAGATATTCTTATTCATGAACCAGATCACGTAGGATAACGGACTAGGATTTATCATCTTGATGTGATAGGATACACCGTATATAATAGTTAATCATTGTTGCTTAGGGTAGAGTAGAGAATCTTATTTAGCTATTTTTTAGTTCTTGTTTTACATTTTTTCGCCTAATTTAATGGAATGTTGGGTACAAAATACGCTTAATCGGATGTAATGCTTCAAAAATTTGGTCTGTTTCCCCTCTCGAAATTGGATGTGGGTCCGGTTCCATGTTGTCTTGGCGAACTAATCTACCGGATTTGTGTTGTGTTAGTGTTGAAATTCTTCAATAATTGAATATACATCTAAATTATGTTATCCAATCTCAGGTCTTTACTTGATGCTTTTTCCTGCATGACGTTCTTTTATAAATGTTTGTAAGACGTTTGCAGTTTAGACACTTAAAATTTCTCGATCAATTCAGGCTTCGTTATGAGATTGCGTTCTAATTCAGATTATCTGTCTTATATGAGCATTCACCAGATCCACTGTTGCATTTTCACTATACGTCTATATTGTAGTGGGGCACTAAACCTAACCCATCCTAACCTATCTTAACCTGTTTTTCCAGGTTTCATACTTATGGTAGGTATTTCTTCATAAATTTAACCTTTATTCATATCAAATCTATCCACTTGACTCTGTAGTTTTACCAAACTTTAGCAGATGGTGTGCCTACATATATTTATATTTTTTTTCACTCTGCCTGTTACAAGTCCAGTAATATCGACCAATTTCGAGCAATGTTAGGTCATCGCTAGTTAGTAGACTGTAGAGTTCAAACGTTTATGTGAGCTTACCCCATACGTCAGTGAATGTTACGAGTGTGAAAGCGATAGCAAGATTTATGTATGTTTTACTGAATAAATCCACTCCAACATATCGACTACAGATCTGCGTTGTAAGGTCCGCAATCTGCAAGACCTAGGATATAAATCATGTCTAAAGTACATAATTAGATCGACTATCGATTAATGCAAAAAGAGTTACCATACACTGCCAATACATTAATACATAGGCAACCTAACCTAACAGTCATCCTAACCATTACTTATGTATTTTTATTCAAGTTTGATGCTTATGTAGGATATTGATATGTATGAATCTATCCACTAGGGGTGTATATTTAACATATCATAAGCAGTTGAAGACATTTTCTCCAATTTGATCCAGCAAATACCCTCTTGCAGATGTTTAGATTCCAGAATTCATCGATATCTCACTATATGATCGGATGAGATTCAGCAGGTAGGATCCAAGAGAACTAATGCACTTCAATTTGTCACATTTTTTTGTGGATCAGTTATACGCAATATTAGGTTCAAAGATCTAGTCATTCTAACCAACTTAACCAATAATTATATATTTTCATTCAAGTTTGAGGGATATGTAAGTTATTTAGTCATTAATTTGTGCGACGTACATATCAATCCATTCCACAAGGCTCTATTTTACATACTTTTTCTTCTAATGTCAAACACCAGGTACACACATACACGCTTTGTACGCATATGCGGGACCGGGCATGGTATAATGACGTCGTATACAGGGATAGTTACCGATACAAGGTAGACACACACACACACACATACATTTTGAATGCATATACAGGATCGGTTAACATCTGAGGCACTTAACCTCTGTGATACGTTTTTTCCATTAGAACAAAATCCCTTGTTATTGTTAGAAGATATTTAATGTGGACCACCTTCACGTCGTGTTAGGTGAAAAGAACTAATCATCTTAACCTGTCCTAACCTTTTCTAACCAGGAATTATATAGTAGCGATCGAGTTTTCGTGCATTTTATCACGGTTTGTTACCACCATATGCCGGCATTTGCCGGTATAATGTAGCTGTATTCACGGTTTGATCCCGCCATATGCCGGCGAATGCCGGCATATGCTGGTATAATATAGGTGTATTCACGGTCGATGTCGGTATAATGTTGGCATTTACACACATTTTGCAAAAGGGTTACCATACACTGCTGGATGCATTAATACCTATCCAACCTAACCTCTCCCATAGAACAACATCTTGCCGTTGATACAAGATTTTTTATGTCCATCAGCTTCATGGTATGTTATGTTAAAAGAAGTAATCATCCTTTCCTGAACTAACCTTACATATGTACGGTATTCAGTCAATGTTTTATACGATGAATAATACATATCCACACTTGTCTCTACATTTTCATCAATCCTATGCAGTTTGATACACACATCCAATTCTGATCTAGTAAATCATCAAAAACCTAACCTAACCTAACCTATGTTCGATATTCAGTTGTTGTTTTATACAATGCATAACAAATATCTCCACTTGACTCTACATTTTTTATCTATCCTTTGCAGCTGTGTGGTAGACCTGGTATGAGATGAAGTCGCCCGTTTGTATGATGATGGAAACAAATATGAATTACTTC
>SDVV010027367.1:0-12119 GCA_016164225.1 Gammarus roeselii | reverse complement strand
GCACGGCCTAAAGTTACAGTAAGTAATGTAGCACGGCCTAAAGTTACAGTAAGTAATGCAGCACGGCCTAAAGTTACAGTAAGTAATGCAGCACGGCCTAAAGTTACAGTAAGTAATGTAGCACGACCTAAAGTTACAGTAAGTAATGTAGCACGGACCAAAGTTACAGTAAGTAATGTAGCACGGCCTAAAGTTACAGTAAGTAATGTAGCACGGCCTGAAGTTACAGTAAGTAATGCAGCACGGCCTAAAGTTACAGTAAGTAATGTAGCACGGCCCAAAGTTACAGTAAGTAATGTAGCACGGCCTAAAGTTACAGTAAGTAATGTAGCACGGCCTAAAGTTACAGTAAGTAATGCAGCACGGCCTAAAGTTACAGTAAGTAATGTAGCACGGCCCAAAGTTACAGTAAGTAATGTAGCACGGCCTAAAGTTACAGTAAGTAATGTAGCACGGCCTAAAGTTACAGTAAGTAATGCAGCAAGGCCTAAAGTAGTTTCAATTGGTCAGAAGAATGCATGAAATTGATGCCGCTCATCAAATGAGCCGCCTTCAAAGTAACCAAAACGCTTATAAAAGTAGAAAACTTCAAAAAATTTACCTTTGAAAAGACAAAGAGGAATAAACGTTTTGAGACCATCAGCTTGAGGAAGCGCAATTGAAAGTGAGCCACTCAGCTGACCAGTAATGAGTAGGATAGTGTTTTGAGTTACGTAAACATATGAACACGAGTCAGGTCGGGCCGAAAATAAATAGCACGCCTATTGTAAACAAATAGAATTCGGCGACACTGTTAATTTGTAACATATTTCATAATGCAAAGGCTCGGGTGTAGTCTATAACCATTGTACTGTACCACTGGATTATAATGAAACTGCACTCAATGAACAATGTAAACGGCGTGAACTATAGTCATTTGTACCATTGGATTACGATGAAACTACTCTCGATGAACAATGTAAACGGCGTGAACTATAGTCATTTGTACCACTGGATTACAATGAAACTACACTCAATGAGCAATGTAAACGGCGTGAACTACAGCCATTTGTACCACTGGATTACAATGAAACTGCACTCGATGAACGATGCACACACACACACCAGCTCACGCTCGTTTTCTCCTTCATAAGCATCGTTGACCGCTGACAGAAAGACTGAACGGACAAATAAAGAAAAGTCTGAAGCCCTTAATCAGGCGTCGATATCCTTTTATTATCCAATGAAGTCAAGAGAAATAAAGGGCTTCTTTAATAAGGTTTCCGTTTTCTAAACAGTTCATTATTGAACCAATGGTGCGGAAGGTGCCGTGAGGGACAGCAGGAACAACGTCTAAATATCCCAGAGTTTCCTTCGTAACGATAGCTAACCAACCTATAAGCAGTTCATGAATCTACAAGGTTACGTTCGAGGATAAACAGTTATTTATGACTCCCAAAGAAGTAAAATCAGTTATGTTGATATGGTTTAATACGAATATTCGTAGACGACACAATTTCGCGTTGGATAGGCAAATATCAATGCACAAAGTGAGGGTAGAGCTAAGTCGCCATCATTGGTGCCCGATCGAGAACTTGCTGCTGCCATTGCCCTTTCCCACCCCGATCCTACCCCCTTCTCCCTTCTCTTCACTAACGAAATGGTCTCGAGGAAAAAAGGGCCACTGAAGCGTGAAGAGTCGGGGCACCGCCTGGAAAAGGATACTTCTTGGGGAATAATAAAGCCTGGGAGCGCAGATTGGGCTTGCTGCAAACCCCGGGAGGGTGATCAGGGGTACGGGGCAGCGACTAGGGGACGACGGAGTAGGGGCAGGGGGCAGCACGGAAAAGTGCAAACAGGAGATCAGCAAGGAAGGGTGTGGACAAGGGATCAGCATCGAAGGGTGTGAGTAGGGGGGTAGCATCGAAGGGTGTGAGTAGGGGGGTAGCATCGCAGTGGGTGGGCAGGGAGCCAGCATGGTTTGACGGGGTAGGGGGTACGCATGAAAGGGTGGAGTCTGGGGGGGACAACATGAAGAGTGGGGGCAGGGACAGCAGAAAGGGAGGGGTAGGAATCAGCATGAAGGGTAGGGGCAGAGATCAGCTTACAGGGTGAGGGCAGAGGTCAGCATGAAAAGTGGAGGTAGGGTCAGCATCAAATTTGGGGATGCCCCACTCATCATAGAAGAGTGGGGGCAGGAGCTCAGTATGAGGGGTGGAGAAAGGAGAGGTCAGCGTAGAAGAGTGAGGGCAGGAGCTCAGTATGAGGGGTGGAGAAAGGAGAGGTCAGCGTAGAAGAGTGGGAGCAGGAGCTCAGTATGAGGGGTGGAGAAAGGAGAGGTCAGCGTAGAAGAGTGGGGGCAGTGAGTCAGCATGGAAGGAACGGACTGGGGTCAGCATGGAGGGTAGGAGAATGAATGTCAGCATAGTAGGATGAGGGCAGCAGGTCCGCATGGAAGTTAGAAGGAGTGGAGGCAGGGGGCCAGAATAGAAAGGTGAGGGCAGGGAGTCAGCATGGAAGGGTGGAGGCAGGTGGACAGCATGAAGGGTTGAGAGCAAGTAAACAGCATGGGCATGGGCAGCATGGAACGGTGTGTGAGCACACGGTGAAACACTGACAGTATGGAAGGTGTAGTCAGCATGGAAGAATACAGACAGACGGCCATCACAGGCAACGGGCAGCATAGAGGCAGATCGTCAGAATGAAAGAGGAATAAAGGTATTAATAACTTTACAAGGATCCTTCTTGCTGTCAATAAACTCGTCTCCGCCAGTAAAAGCCCCGTGGTCTTGCTAAATTTTTGCACTTCCCTTTGCTACATTTCCAGGATCAGGTTGAGGAGAATATAAAAACATTACTGTGTGGTATCATGAAAGCTTCACTGATAGATTGGATTTGATTTGAGCCTTATTTCCACCGGAGCTTCAACGTGAATCATAATAGACGCCCCCGTAGGAAGCGTGATATATTGGAGGCCATGACAGAACATTATTGTTTGCTAATGGTTCGCAGTAATATTTGCTAATGGTTTGCTAATGGAGAAACGACATAGACTCGGACAAGAACTGATCAATTTGACACGCCCTGAAATCGAAGCCCCCAGACGAATAATCGTGAAACACTAATTGCAGTTATGAGGCTGGAATATTTCATTAGCGTAGTAGTAGTTTCTTCTGTTTTCCACCGGAGCCCCAACGTGAAGTCACTAAGGGCTCTCCCGTAGGGCACAAAGATACGTCGATTCTGCACAGCTTCGTACGCGAAGTTAAGTCAAAGTTCACAATTAATACGCACGGAGGACAGCGAATTCAGGAACAGATGATTCAAACCTCGTTAGTTCAGGTGTTTTTCGAAAGCGATCAGTTTTTTTCTGGCACACAGTTCCGGTGAGCAGGCGTTGTAGGTTGCACGGGGGGCTCAAGAAGGCTTGTCGGGCTGCTGCCAGTGTATCACAATCCATAAGTAAGTGTTTCACACTGATTGCCACTTGGTGGCAACAGGGACATGGTGGTGCGTCCTGTCCTATGTCACGTCCATCAGGTGATTGTGGGTTATCCACGTGTGTTCCGCGCACAAACGGTTAATGAACACTTGGTCTCCCCTATTAGAAAACCTGGTGTTCCACTCTCTAACGGATGGTTTAACTGCAAGCATTTTTTGTCCACTCTGTTGCCATGAGTCGTTCTATCGTGATGTCATACGTGAGTTAATGACTGGGAACCAGTCTCGGTAATGTATGGAGACGAATTGTTCTTGCTGGGTAGACACACGATTATCGAGAAAATCTGCGCGCTCGTTTCCTCTTATTCCCACTTGTCCAGGGATCCAGCAGAACTCGACTGCTTGGCCCGTCTCGGACACCGTGAATAGGTCGTGTTGCATTTTTCTAAGGGCAGGTTGATCAAAGTGAAGAGTTTTCAGCTGGGTGAGAACACTCAGACTGTATTGGAGATGGTTAATTAGAGTGCGTGCAGCACTGCAGAAAACACAGAGGCCTCTTGGGGTAGGGTGGCAGAACGTGAGATCCCTTCGCCCTCAGCGGCAGTTCCCACTCCGTCCAATGTTTTGGAGCCGTCAGCGTATATATGACTGTGCTCAGAGTACGGTTCATCAAGTAGTTGCGAGAATTCTCGGCGGCACGAGTTGGTTGGGGTTGTTGCTTTGGGGTACGTTTGCAAATCTAGGTTGACCAGCGGTATGTTGATCATCCACGTTGGTGTGTTGATTTGGAGAATTCGATAGGAGAATGAAGGCTTGATTGCTTTGCGACTGATGTTCGGTGAGGCCAGTGAGTTGTCCACATGTAGAGAAAAGGGTGGGCATATGTTCTTCTTAGCCGCAAAGATGCGTTTATCAAGAATGTTGGTGAAGTCGCTGAGTGCTGGGCTATTGATGTAGCTCCTTGTCTTCAAATAGTACTGTAGTGAGAGTTTGTCTCTCCGGAGCGGAAGAGTAAGCTCGTTAGCAAGTGCGTTCAGGTATTCTATGTGTGTCGTACGGAACGCACCGGTTGTGATGCGCAGGGCGTTATTTACTATGATGGCGAGAGGTTCAAGGGTGGTTTTGGCTGCTGAACCGTGAACAATTGCTCCATAGTCAATGCGCGAGCGTGTTATCTTTCTGATTAACGTCATGCCGGTGTCCATATCTGCACCGAATTTCAAGGATGTTGCCTTTTTGCAGCGAGTCTCAAGGGCTGCAATATGAGGTCGCCATGTGAGTTTAGGGTCCCACAGAAGACCGAGCAATTTTATTGATTCCTCGTATACTAGCGGAGCGTTGTTCAGCGTTAGAGCTGGTTTAAGGTGTATACCGGGCACAGGAGTAAAGTGCATGCTTTTCGTTTTGGAGGGCGAGAATCGGAATCCGTTTAAGGAGGAGTTCATGATGAATCGTTAGAAGGCTTGGGTGCCTGTAGCTTATTTGCAGGTCGTCCACGTATAGTGGAGAGGAGTCTTCCATCACGCGGAAGAATGTCTGCTAGCTCGTCTATTTTGAGGATAAAATGAGTGACGCTGAGGACGCTTCCCTGGGGGACTCCCATTTCTTGAAGATACGACGGTGAAAGGGTGTCGCCGACTGTGACCCTGAAGCTACGGCTTTGCAGAAATTTATGGATAAAACGTGGTAGGTGTTCTCTCAGGCCTTTGCGGTGGAGATCCTTCATAATTCCGTTTTCCAAGTCGTGTCATATGCTATTTCAACGTCGAAGAATATGGAAACCACGTGTTACCCTCGGACAAAAGCTCGTCTAATGTCTGATTCCAGTCGTACAAGGTGGTCATTCGTGGTGCGGAGCTTGCGGTCGCCACGCTGGATGTTGTTGAGGCGTAAGTACATCTCAAGGTAGTCTACAGGACGTGAGTTAATCATTATTTCCATAGTCTTACAGAGGACGCTGGTAAGGGCAATGGGCGGTAGTTACGTGGGTCACCTTGAAGTTTCCCGTGTTTGGGTATTGGGATAATTACAGATTCCCGACATTGATCGAGAAAAAATGAGTTTGAATACAGAGTGTTGAACACTTTTAATAAGTGCTCACGGGCGCCATCTGGGAGATTCTTGATCCCGTTGATGTGCACCCGGTCTGGCCCAGGTGAAGTTTCACGAGTATGGTCTATGGCGCACTGTAGTTCGTGGAGGGAGAAATGTTTGTTGTAGGCCTCTTTGTTTCTAGAAGTAAAGTATAGATGTTCACTTTCTCGCAAGTCCTTTTCCCGTTGGAAAACAGCCGTGTAGTTTGTTGTTTGTGATATCTGGCTACAAATCTGAGCTAGTTTATTTGTGATTTCCGCGTGGGAAGAATAAGTTTGCCTCCTTCTGAAAGAATATTAATAGGTCGCTCGGGTTTTCCCTGGATGCGTCGGATTTTTTTCCACACGTGGGAGAGGGGGGTGTTTCGATTAATAATGTTTCCTAACAGAGCCCAGCTTTCACGTTTTTTCTCCATTCGAAGTTTTCGATATACAGCAGATGCCATTTTCCACGCTACTCGGTTCCTGGGGGACCGTGCACGTCGGTAGGCGTTGCATGGCCTTTCACATTTCTCTCTTGCTTCCTTGACCTCTCGGCACCACAATGGTTTCGGAAAGAAGGTTGAAGTGGCATATTGGGAAATTCTTGCCTTGGCTGCAGCTTGAAATTTTTCGTATAGTTTGGCGACTAGGTCGTGTTCCGAAATGTTTTTGGGGATGCCCTCCATATCGTTCCACGCGATGTTTTCAGAGTATTCCACGCAGCTGGCTTTCTGGTAATTGAATCGAAGTTCTTGTTGTGCAGGGTTTCTTGGTTGGTTGGTGAGAAGCGGTATGGTGATTGGGTTATGATCACTGTCGTGTGTTGAAGGCAAAACTCCCCAATCGAGTTGGGGTGCCAGAGTGGGAGAGCATATGGATAAATCGATGGCAGTTTCACTTTCTGGAGTGATTCGGGTGGGTTGCCCGTCATTGGGAAGGACCAGGTTGTGAGTGTTTATAGTGTTAGCCATTATCACTCCCCTGGGGTCTGTTGAAGTCTTCAAGGAGTATTGGCGAGGGCAGTTGGTTAAGCAATTCGGTCATTAGTGCTACCGAGAGGTCATAGCTTTGGCCGAGTAGATGGATACCACTGTTATTGGACTTGAGATGCATATCTTTATAGCGATAGCTTGGAGTTCTGTTTTCATGGGAAGGGGGAGATGAGGTACGCTTTGGTAGATCATAAGTGCCACTCCACCGTGAGCAGTCACGTTGGTGTGGTCTTCGCGGCGGTATATGATATATTGGGGGATTCTAAAGGTGACAGTCTCTCGAAGTTTGGTCTCTTGGAGGCCTATCACCAAAGGTTTATGGGTGGCGATTGAGGATATTAATTTTTCTTTCTTGTTTCAGAGTCCCAAGCGGTTCTACTGAAGTATTTTGGTGTTCCTTTTGGAGGCTGTTCACACTCGGACCTTAATGATCTAGAGTGGTCGCGTGATTTGTTGAAGCTTTCGTGGCGTTCGCGTGTTTGAGTTTGTCGGGGTTCCGAGTCGGGAGTTTTCACGGGAGTGTCCGCCTTCGGTAGAAGGCGGTCTGCTGTGATTGATGTGGTCGCGGCTGCGAGTGCTCCTGTGGGAGGACGATGGTTTGTGCTCTTTGTGTTTGCTTCGTGAGCGGGTGCGCTCTTCTTCTGTGGTAGCCTTTTAGGTCTGCTTGGGTGGTTGCGTAGACTATGAGCTATTTGGGCCCGGTGAGATGACTGCTTGTTCAGGGGTCTCGCGTACGAGTTTGTCGAGATAGTTTTTATAAACGCCGTCGTCGAGGTCGTGTTTGTCCTCCTGGGGGCGTGTTCTTGAGTCGGGTTTGTTACCGGGGGGTCGTGTCTCTCGCAGTGGTTTTCCACGAATGAAGCCGCGTTTGGGACAGGTGGAGGTAGTTCTGGATTCTTGTCCTAATGAGCTATATTTGCGGGTTGTTACTGATCTTTTTGCTCAGTGGCGCCTGGGCATCGGAGGCTTCTTCATCTTTTTGTCTTTTCGTTTTTATAGTAGTGAGCCTTGTTGTGTGGTCAACTGCGGGGCATGTATCCATCTCCGTCCTCCTGGGCACCGAAGGAATTATTTCTAGGACTGTGCATCTCTAGTGCAGTGGCGGTCGCTGGGCTGAGTGAGGAAGCACTGCAGCCGGGTAGGAGTGCTGGAGTCTTGTTAAGATGTTGTCCTGACGATGTGTGGATATCATCGGGAGGGGTTTGGTTGAGTTGACGATTTGATTGCTTTGGCATAAATAAGATGAATTGGGTTATCGTCTTTCCAGATTTGGATGGCTTGTTTTTCGTCTAACTCTGCGTTCGTTCTTCGTGATTGTTATTTCTTTTCGGTCCATGTATACTTCGCAGTTGCGATCGCCTCCCTCATGGTAGCATGAGCAGTGGTAACATTTAGGGTAGAGGGCTGCGCAGTCTTTTCTGTCATGCTTGCCACCGCACTTCTTACAACAATGGGGTGTATGTGGCTGGCAGTGTCGATGACGTGGCCGTATTCAAGGCATTTTTCGCACATTAGGGGCCATGTTCAACTGGGAAGGTTTTGGTTCTTCCTTGTTCACCCGGGATTACTATGACTTTCGGTGCGTCGTATCATGGGAAGGTAATTTGGTATGCAGTAGAACTTGCGTTCGGTGATTTTATCCATGTTGCTTGACGAACTTCGGTAACTCCGTAATCCTCAGCTAGACCTTCAGCAAAAGCACTGAGGTCGGTTGTAGGTGTGTAACGGGAGGTGTTTATAATTCGTTTGGTATCGTCGAAGGACGGATGTGTTACAACTGTAACTTTGAGTTTGTTTATGTAAGTAATCTTTTGTATAGCTTTACTTTGTTCCCGTTCTACGACGTAGGCTAGATATGTCTTTCCATGTCGTTGAATTTCTTTCGGTTTTCCTTCAAGTTGTTCGGTGAGTGATCATCATTATAAAACGATTAGTTGAAAAGGCAACTTTGCTTGTACCACTTTCGTTGAACGTTATGAGGAAGTGGGTGAGAAATGGTGCCGGTCTTCTCTCCTGGGTAGGAGGGTCATTCTGGGAAGAGCGCATCGAGATAACAGCCTCTCGTCGTCTGACCCCGTGATCTATCTGGTATTGGAGGATCGCTCTCTCCCTTTCCTCCTCTGGGCAGTCTCTGTGTCCGGTGGGGTGTCCGTCTCTTTTACAATAAAAGCAGTGTTGTGCTTCGGATTGGCATGACTGGGGGTCTTCCCGTTTTTTCGTGGTCGTCCTGGGAGCAGTATGAGCATCTTTGCTTGCCGTTACAGTTTCCTCTCGTGTGTCCATATTTCTGGCATTTATAACATCGCATCGGACGTCTTTCAAATGGTGTAACCTTGATTTTAGTGGCGCAGAAGGGAATGAAGTAGGGTGGAGAAGGGCAGTTGAATTTCAGTATTAGGGCTGTGGTGGTCTCTCTTCTTGGTGTGATCTTTGGTGCGATTTTTGCTTCGACAACGCAGTCTTCGCATTGAACGAGTCCAGTGATGTACTCCTCAATGTCCTCCTTCTGGATATCTTCAACGTAGATCAAACCAGAACTTGAAAAAAAAGGCGGATGTGGCACTATTTTGCATGGCTTTTTACAGAGTCTAGTTTTGGAGAGAACTGTGTCACTTTGAAGTTGTGTCTACTCTGATGGCAAAGCCTTCGTCGCCGCTGGTGGCGATGCTCAGGACTGGGCGGCCAGTGAAAGAGCCCAGCTGTTTTCGCAGATTATATAGACAAATATCCGGTCTGTCGTTGGCGTCGAACGGGATCTTTAGGTGTTCTGGAAAGGTAGGACTTATGTTAAACAAGTTGTGTTCATTGAATGGCGTGTATTGCTTCCTCCTTGCAGGCCTCGGAGCTCGGTTGGGGTTTTAGTGGGGTGGAGAGTCGTCGAATATCGTCGGACGTAGAGGTAGAGGTAATTGCGCAAGTTTCGGGTTCTTTTTTTTTTGGTTCTTTACTAGTTCGTGGATATGGAGAAAAATAGCCTTGACATGGCCCTTGAGCCTAGTTAGACGGTCGTCGATTGTGCTAGGTTCTGCGGCGAAAACTTCTGCTTCCTGCTCAGAGAGGCCGGTCGCTTGGCTTAGTAGATTCCTTATTTCCTGGACGTTCCTGGTTAACTCGTCGATGTGGTTGTCTCCCCTGTGATCTTCGGCTGAGATTGCGCTGGTCATCATGGAGAGGCTGACGTTCTTGACCGTTGGAATCTTGGCTGTCATTGCTCTGGAGGGGATGCTGGTCCCTCCTAAATGGGGTTTCTTTCTACTCCCCATCAGCCCCCTGGTTTGTGCCAGGGGCCAGGAAGCTCACTTCTGAAGGCCTCTTGACCGGCTTTACCAATTTTAAACAACGTTAAATTCAAAGTATCACAAACAATGCAAGCGAACGTGCGGTTTGAGGTCTCAGCACAAACTAGGGACCAGCCGGTGAATAATCAGTATGTGAACAAACGCAAATTCCTTCACTAGCGTAGAATTATCTTCAAGCGTTGGAAACACGTGTCAAGTTCATCAACAGTTGTAAGTTCTCATGCTGACCTTCTGTTCAGTTCCTTGCAATACAAAGAAGTCGTTTAAACATGCAGTAGATGGCTTTTGAAATCAGCAAGTTGGCCGTAGCTCTTCCCCAGAGGATACGGGGGGGAGGAAGGGGGAGAAGTCAGGAGAGCGCAGCTCTTGAGTTAGAGAGGGAGGATTAATGCAGGCATTGATTGCTGATAACCAGATTAGATGGGGGGCCAGGGATAGAGACCCAGAAGGGGAGACATGGATAGGGGGTGACACGGATAGGGGGACAACTCGTGAAGACAAGGATAGAAGGAGACAGACAGGGAAACAGGGATAGGGGGTGGGATATAGTGGGGAAAAGGCGGAAAGACTGTGATAGGGGGCATATACGGGGTGACAGGGATGGGGCCAAGACGGGGAGACATAAATGGGAGCCAATACGGGGTGACAGTGTTCGAGGACCAGAAGGGAAGACATGGATAGGGGGGGGCAGAGATAGAGGGCAAAGACAAAGGATAGGAGACCTAGACGGGGTGCCAGGGATAGGAGACCTAGACGGGGTGGAGTGCAACGCACAGCGGTGGAATACAACGCACAGCGGTGGAGTACAACGCACAGCGGTGGAGTGCAATGCACCGCGCTGGAGTGCAACGCACAGCGATGGAGTGCAACGCACAGCGATGGAGTGCAACGCACAGCGGTGGAGTGCAACGCACAGCAGTGGAGGTCAACGAACAGCGGTGGAGTGCTACGCACAGCGGTGGAGTGCAACGCACAGCGGTGGAGTGCAACGAACAGCGCTGTAGTGCAACGCACAGCGGTGGAGTGCAACGAACAGCGGTGGAGCACAACGAACAGCGGTGGAGCGCAACGCACAGCGGTGGAGCGCAACGCACATCGGTGGAATGCAACGCACAGCGGTGGAATGTAACGCACAGCGATGGAGTGCAACGCACAGCGGTGGAGCGCAACGCACAGCGGTGGAGTGTTGTACCAATACAATGATGCAAGGCACTGTGTATCTATAGGCCTACAGCTGGTTCCCTTAGTAGCTGACATGTATGTATGCGGTCAAAGATGTAGGAGGTGGCTGTAGTCGCCCGGCCAACAGAGCTCACTGTTTATTGGCCTATATTTGAACACCCAACTGTTACAGTAGATGCTAACACTGCATCTGGGCACGCAATCAGTTCTACCATTGCCGACATGGTGGAGGCAATTTCCACCACAGCTTCCAGGGACATGCAGAAGGTTAGCAAAGGCAACATAATATGAAGTTTTAAATTGATGGTAGCGGATAGAATCATCTGGGTAAGTTGACATGAAAAGAACGGAAGCAGAATGAAAGCTGAACGGAAGCAGAACGGAAGCAGAACAAAAGCAGAACAAAAGCAGAACGAAAGCAGAACGGAAGCAGAACAAAGCGGAGGCGGAAGAAACACTAAAGAAGAAATGGTCAGGAATATAATAAAATAGGCATTAACACACAAGGAATCAATGGCAACAAAGGTAGGATATCAAACTAAGGCCAACACGGGCGTAGTGGTTATCAACGTTCCAAAACGTAAAATCGAAGTCGTGATAAGGATCGTGACCTCGTGCATGACGACACAAGTGTATAGTGAAGCACGTCGTAAAACCAGTTAGAAATAAAACCGGTGTCGTAAAAATAACACGGCTATGAAAAGTGTCGTAAAAGTGGCGTGGCTGTTATTATCATATAAATATTTGCGTTTAATTGAGCCATTGATCAATGCCAGTCTTTAGGATAGAATTCAATACAAAATCCAGAACTGAAAAAATAAATACCGAACAAGCCTACATGAAATACACAAGAGTAGCCTCTACATTTGTAATCATAATTTTTTTACTCGTATGGTAAAAAATATCTCGTACAGCAGAATTAACAGTAAAAGATTAAACATATTTCAAAGAACCGACTACAGGGAAATGTCAACCGAGCTTCCTCGCAGAATATGTTGCGATATAATAATGTGTAGCTAAATATAAAGTTCTGTGGGAGGCATATAAATAGTTCGTAACAGACGAGAGTTCGGTTGGTACATATATGTAAATATATAAATATATGCAGTAATAAACAATTGTACATATATGCATAGATTTATATAGTATAT
>SDVV010027366.1:0-12119 GCA_016164225.1 Gammarus roeselii | reverse complement strand
ACGCCATACCTTCCTATGACATTCTCCACCATTTCATCTCCAACTCTCGCATTAAGGTCACCCAGTACAACTACATTGAAATGACCTCCAAAACTCTCAATACACTGACTCAAGTCAGTCCAGAATTGCACCCCCTCCTCTTCACTCCTCTCGCTGCCAGGTCCGTAAGCACTCACAAATGCCCATCTTTCTACGCCTAACACAACTTTCGCCCACATCAATCATGGGGACACCTCTTTCCATTCGGTAGCGCTACTAGCCAACCGATCACTCAATATCAAGACCACACCTTCTCGTGCCCTACCTTCCTCCACACCAGACTTTCTTCCACTTACAACACCAAACCCACATTCGCCCTTACCTTTCAACTTCGTCTCACTCAGCGCCAACACATCTAACTTCCTCCTCACAAACATCTCGCCAATCTCCCTTCTCTTTACATCACTCGTACTACAGCCACGCACATTCAGCGACCCTAACAATAGGCTAGTTAGGAAAATTCTCATTATTCGTTATTTTTTGTATTATACTATTCGATTTGATTTTATATTTTCATGCACACTTTTCATTTTCTCAGAGTGCGTCCTCCCATCCAGTGAGCGAAAACAGTAAAATCAACTGAAATATTTAATCGAATATCTTAATATACAAGTATGTTGAAATAGTGAGTTATAAACGTTGGTTAGCCGGAAACAGCGCGAGATGCCACGCCAGGCGCGGCGTTATTCTTGGTTACACTTGCACAGCAGACCACAATAGGCCCAGGGGTTAGTGGCGACTCCACCACAACCTACCTTGATCAAGTGACTGTCGATGTCGTCCTCCTCTGCTGCCGTGCTCTGTGTTCGCTCGAGAGGGAAGTTGAGCGACATCATCAGATTCTTGAATTTGTCCAGGTCTTTCTTGGAACCCTTCAAACCTCGGTTCTTGGCTGTAAGAAAAATAAAATGTCCTACACATGATCATAATGGACCCCGAGTGTAATGATGACTAATGTGAGCTAGACATCGTCCTCCACAGCGGAACAATTACGACTCCCAGCATCAAGTCACCAGTAATAAAGATGCACGCTTTATTGAAAGAATTTCATTATGATACTTAGAATCGCAGTTTCGCTTCCCAAAACAGTTTTCACGCGGGGCGTCGGATTGCTCACTCATTGAAGCCGTCGCACCGACTTTCCAGCCGGTGGACACGGCTTTACAGTTGTTTGTACATGATGGCAATGAGGGCTGTCGTCGCACCGACTCTCCAGCCGGTGGACACGGCTTCACAGTCGTTTGTACATGATGGCAATGAAGGCTGTCGTCGCACTACCTACATAGCCGGAAGACAAGCTTTACAGTCGTTTGTACATGATGGCAATGAGGGCTGTCGTCGCACCGACTCTCCAGCCGGTGGCTACGGCTTTACAGTCCTTTGTACATGATGGCGATGAAGGCTGTCGTTGCACCACCTCCATAGCCGGAGGACAAGCTTTACAGTCGTTTGTACATGATGGCAATGAAGGCTGTCGTCGCACCACCTCCATAGCCGGAGGACAAGTTTTACAGTCGTTTGTACATGATGGCAATGAAGGCTGCCGTCGCACCGACTCTCCAGACGGTGGACATGGCTTTACAGTCATTTATACACGATGGCAATGAGGGCCGCCGTCGCACCGACTCTCCTGCCGGTGGATACAGCTTTACTGTCATTTATACACGGTCGTAATGAGGGCTGCCGTCGTACCGACTCTCCAGCCGGAGGACACAACTTTACAGTCGTTTATGCACGGTCGCAATGAGGGCTGCTGTCGCACCGACTCTCCAGCCGGAGGACACGGCTTCACAGTTGTTCATACACGATGGCAACGAGGGCTGCCGTCGCACCGACACTCCAGCCGGAGGACACGGCTTCACAGTCGTTTATACACGATGGCAACGAGGGCTGCCGTCGCACCGACTCTCCAGCCGGAGGGCACGGCTTTACGGTCGTTTGTACACGATGGCAATGAGGCCCTGATGTCATTTTTAAAACCTTTGGGTCGGCAAGTTAAGTTCTGCTGACAAACATTGCAGCCAAACACAGAATCTGTGGTTTGTGTCAGGCGAGGTACCGATTAAGAGGTGCAGTGCTTGCTTTGTTCTGATGTAAAATATCAAAGGAGATAAATAGATTAATGCAGCAACTCAAGAGGTATCAGTTTGTTGTGTGTGGTGGATAAGTTGTACGGAAAAGTGATAGTCAAGAGGACTAGAGACAGCAGTACAGATGATGTTATTGGTGGGGACCAGTGTGGCTTCTAGAGTGGTAGAGTGTGAGCTGATCAGATTTTTGCATCCAGACAAGTATGATAAAATTCTACAGTAGGATCGACAGGAGGCGTTGAGGAAGATGCTGCGTTTGTATGGAGTAAGCGGAATTTGTTACGAGCAGTCAGGTTCCTGTGTTAGCAGCAAAGCATGTGTCAGAGTAGGTTCGGTTCTGTTCCAAGTGAATGTGGGACTGAGACAATGTTGCGTTTCGTCTTCCTGGCTATTCAATTTCTACATGAATAGATTTGTCATCGAGTGTCTGGGTTGAGGTTTAGAGTACTTAGGAGCAATTGATCGTATTTGGTAATCGAGTCGGTACATGTTAGAGGATGATGAGGGCAGATTCAGAACTACTGTGTAGGCTGGTGCCGAAGTAAGAGGATGATTAGATTAGAGTGTCAAGGCTTCCTAGTGCACTGGAGTCAATGTCCTTCTGACACCGAACGTCAAACCAGCAGCCAGTGCGGCATCAAGTCATCATCAGTCTCCGGGATTGCTTCAACTCACGGTATGCTCAAGTCACTATTGTTTATAGAGAGGTCACAAGTGTGCCCTACTCTGAGTGAGCAAAGAACACGGTGGTCCTCCGGGAAGGAATCTATCGGTAAGAAAGATTAAGTATGATCAATTCACAGCAGATCATATTTCAGCTGAGAGGTTGGTTTCTCGGAGGTAGCTTGAAAAGCGGTTCCGCTCTGAATTGCCTCCGAGGGAACTCAGTAAGCATTAGGCGGAGTTTATTTGTAGGGTCCAGGAACCTGCTTCTGGAGAAGTATGTGCGTCGACATTCCGTCCAGGTGGGGCACTCTGCCAAGACATGGGCTATTGTAAGAGGGACTAAACAGTCCATGCAGTATGGGAGTGACGACACCTGCATTAGGTGTCTGTGCGTTAGTCTGCTATGCCCAATTCTCAATCGGCATAGATTTTTAGTCTGTTGAGATCGGTTGCTTGAAGAGACCCTGGGTGTAGGTGCGTCTTTAATGGTACGCAATTTATTTTTCGAAGGAACATCAGACCATTCCATGTTTCAATCATTTCGCACAGCTCTTTCGCTGGGTAAAAGTCTTTATATGGAAGTGGACGCTGTTCTGCCGGGTCAGGTGCCGCTGCAGCTCTTGAAGCCGCTTCGTCCATCCGATCATTGCCCACCACCCTACGGTGGCCCGGAATCCAGCACAAACGAACGTTCTTCTTTCTGTAGTACAGTCGCACAAGCCACCGCAAGATTGCCGAGACGACAGGGTGGCAATTGTTGAAGATTTCCAGGGTTTGAAGCGGACACAGAGAATCACTCAAGACTGAGATACTATTTGGAAAAATATCGGCCGTCCAGAGGGCGTCGGCAATGGCCGTGAGTTCAGCAGTGAAAACTGACGCTGATGGCGGCAGTAGTCTCCTAGTGACGACGCGCCCGGGAAGTACCGTTGCACAGCCCACAGCATCGTCTCTTGATCTATCAGTGAAGATATGCAAGCTACCTGCGTGATGAGTTTCCGCATGGGCTATGAACATAGGTCGAAGATTTTGGGGTGCGACATCTGCCTTTCGGTCAGTAAAATAGTAATAGCAGAACATATTTTCTGACATACGCCAGATGGGAATAGCATCTCGCGGGAGAGGGTCCACCATGATACGCGGTAGCCCAAGCTCAACAGTGAGAAGCTCAATGCGCTGTGAAAAGCTCGAGGAAGGAGCCAGATTGGGGTTGTGCCATCGGATTATGGTATATGTAGGGGAGGTGGGGTGTGCAAGAACATGGCAAAAGAAATGGAGGTCAACTTCTTCTCTTCGCAGGGCATGACTAGGCTCACCAGTTTCACAAAGAAGGCTGACAATAGGGGAGAACCGGAAAACCCCAGTACAAGCGTGAAGGGCGGTATTGGGAACTGGTTCCAGTGTTTTGAAAATATTTGGTTTTGCGGAGCCATAAACCACGCTCCCATAGTCCACTTTGGACAAGATGATAACGCGGTAAAGGCGTAATGATTTTGTTCTGTCTGCACCCCAGGTGAAGTGAGATGTGATCCGAAGAATGAGTAATCGCTGTAAGCAGTCTATCTTAAGCTGCTGCACGTGGTACTTCTAGGTTAGTTTCTGGTCGAATATTAGTCCTAGAAAGCGGACTGTAGTTAGGAAAGAGATAATTTCTCCATAGTGTCTGAGGTCTGGTTCCGTGTGTGAGTGTGCGAGACCGATGGATATAAAGTGCACATGTTTGGCTGTTGTATATTGTAAAGCTTCAAGATTCTGTCCAGGAAACCACCTGGGCAATTGCACTCTGTAGTTGGCGTTGGGACACATCTGGCGCCGATGCGTATAACATGAAGTCGTCAACGTACAGGAGAGAGGGATCAATCCCATGATTTATTGATGGCAATTACAATAGAGTACACGAAAGGACGCTACCTTGGAGAACGCCTTATATTGGGTTTTTATGTCCAAAAGGTGATTGCCGATTTTAGCCCGGAAGACTCCGCCGGAGGAAGTTCCGGATGAAAAATGCCACATGACCCCGGAGTCCCATCAGGTGGATCTCTTGGAGGATGCCATAGCGCCAGGTTGCATCATATGCCTTCTCAAGGTTAAAGGAAACGCAAACTGTGTTTTGCTTGCGGTCCAAGGCACCTTGGATATCAGTCACAACGCGTAATAATGCGTCTTGCGCTGATAGCATCTTTCGAAATCAGAGTTGTAATGGCGAGAGGAGTGTGCTTGCTTCTAGGTGCCGGGTCAGTCGGGCATTCACTATCCTCTCCAGAACCTTCGCTACACACGAGGTGAGGGCTATAGGGCGGCAGTCATAGGTAGGCTTGCCAGGTTTTGGGAAAGACAGAACCACTGCCTCCCTCAAACAATCGGGATAGGTGTGGGTAGACCAGCCTGAGTTGTAAATAAGACACAAGTAAGAGAGTGCAGATGAATGTAGGTGCCGGAGCATCTCGTAGGAGATTCGATCTTCACCAGGAGCAGAGGGGTTGAGGTGCGAATTGCACCGAGGAATTCGCGTACGCTTGATATGTTCTTTCATTGTAAGGTATATGCAAATTTCTGGGAAAATTCAGATCATTTTGTTCTGCAGTAAGTTTTGTGTTAAAGAAAGCCGGGCTGTACCCAGAATCCGAGCTGATGGAGGAGTAGTGTGTTGCAAAGAGTTCAGAGACTTCTAGGGGATCTGTGTGGGTCATTCCCCCCATCCTTAGAGTTGGAGGGGAATGAGAACAGTACTTTCCCGTCATTTTTCGTACTCGACCACACATTAGACATGGGTGTGTTCACATTAATGGACGATACGAAATTCTGCCATGATTCTTTTCGATATAGAAGCATGTATTTCGTGCTTTTGCAGTTTCTCGCCCAAACGCAATTTTATCTGCTACTGCTCTGGTGCGCCGGTATCGATTGAATGCACGCTTCCTTTGCCATTTAGCCATTACACATAGGTCACTCCACCAGGGTGTCCTAATTTTACGCGATGTACCCTTGGTTATAGGGATGCTGCGGTCTGCAGCGTGAAGGAGGGTACTATTAAAGTTTTCCACCAGCTCGTCACAGGATATATCCTGAGGTGGGAGGAGTGTTGTTGCATAAGCGTTGAACGATTGCCAGTTAGCTTTACGCCTTATGTCTCAGCGAGCGGTAGACGTATCTTCAGGATGGAAAGCAGTGATTGTGATGGGGAAGTGTTCACTCCCGTAGGGCTCGTACAGCACTTGCCAGGCAAAGTCTGTGGAGAGGTTTGGGGAGCAGAAGGATAAGTCCTGGGTATGGAAGTGCGTCGGTTCTCCGGTATTAAGGAGCGCAATATCAGAAGATCGAAAGAATGCTTCGACGTGGCCTCCACGTCCATCAGCTATGTCTCCCCATCCCCTAGAGGGGGTGTTTAGCAACCAGGCTAGCAAGTAGTGCGCATGAAAGTAGTTCATTGGGAGAAATGTATGGGTTACAAATAGTAACGGGGCGTTTGAGGCCCACTCTGTGGGCCTGAGCTCGCAGAGTTGTTCTGTATAGGGATTGGAGTGCGTGTGATCGCCTGATTTACTATTGTAGCCAGGCCAGTGCCCGGTCGAGCATCGGCAGTGGGCGAGATGAAGTGGGCTTCATACCCACTGGGAAAAGATGGTTTGTACAACGCCAGGAGAGTTTCCTGGAGACAAAAAACCAATGGGTTAGTTTCATTAGTTCAGCTTAGTTAGCACCATATCCTCTTATGTTCCATTGAAGGACGAGGGTATCAGACTTTGTGGTTTAGGTTAGAGAAAGTCAAGGTCTAGGCTTGAGTTGATAAGGTCTTATTAAATATCGCTTTCGCAGACTATGTCACTCACGGCCTGTCGACTGCGCTCGACGAGTATTGCTGGAGCTTCTCTTGTGGCTACGAGTCAACGAAGGGTCATTTCCGTTCGAATCATCGTCCAGGTCGGAGCCAGTGCGCTTAGCGCTGGTAAGTGGCAAGCGAGTTCCTCCAGTTTGAGACGATGACGGGGTGGGTGGGTATCACTCAATAACGTGTTCGGTGCCTTTTTCTTCGAATTATAATCTTGAGAGGCTGAGTGAGGTAGAAGCGAAGGGACATTTGGTGCCATAATAAAGTCACAAGAATGACATCTGAGTTGAAGAGTAACCTGGCTATTCTGTGCGGATACAAAGGGGAATCTTGGTGGGGCTTGAAGCAAGGCGTGTTTAGTCGTTGGTGACAGATCCCGGGATTTCGTCTCGTATGACTGACGCGGGGGCGCGTTGAGGTGGCAGCGTTTCTTCAGTAGGTGCAACCTCCAGCAAAGGCAAGTCGTCGTCCAGAGTCAGGTCTGGGACTCTCAGTGCACGTCGATCAGCAAGTGATGGACGGTGGGAGTGAGGGGAGGTTACAGTTAGACACTATGCCGAATCACCCAGAAAGGGGGGTGGCCGACAGCAAGGCGCACCTCACACCCTCATACGCTCATACTCACACAACTTAGCCGTTTTGCGTAGGAGGGCGCGGCCGGTAACTCGGCCACACACACTCTGGGTCACGATTGCGGTCCGAGGATCCGTTATCAGCAGCAGGGCCTGACAGTTTTCACTGGTGTACCACCGCCGAATCATGATAGTCGCCCCACCATCACCCCCTACCCACGACCATCCCGACAACGTGATGCCTAGGGCGGGAAATCGCTTCAGAACAGCGACGAAAATCAACCGTTCACAACCATTCTACACTCACGCCTGTTCATTGCACGCTCTCTCGCTACTCCCACATTCAAGTCTCTCCTTCCTAACGCCTGCTTCACACCATCTATCCACCCAAACTTCGGTCTACCTCTAGGCCTGCAACCACTCACAGGCCTAACGGTAGACCCTTTTTACCAATCTCACTTCATCCATCCTTACCATGTGCCCGAACCATCTCAGAACACGCGAATTTACTCTGCCTTAAAACTTTTCAACCATCCCCGTTCTGATTCGAACCACGTTGTTGGAGATCAGGTCACTCAGCGTCACTCCAGCCATGCTCCTCAAACAATTCCTCTCGAAAACATTCAACCTTCTCCTCTCCTCTGCTCTCACCCCTCAAGTCTCAGCTCCGTACAGCACAATTAGGACAACGACACCCTCAAACAACCCTTTCTTTGCTCCCATCCCTAACGTCCTGCAGTTCATTACTCTTCAGTGCACCCAGCACTCATCACCCCTCCTTTACTCGCGCCTTCACTTCAGTTTCCGCTAGTTCAGTCTTCTCCACATGGGAGCCCAGATTCTTAAAACACTGAATTTCCTAGTTTCCGGACAGTGACGGAATTTCAGTCTCCGCCGAAGGAATTTCCGAGTTTCCGGACAGTGCTAAGGACTGTTGTCGCGGGCTTGCCCGATTTCGAGGAGGATAAAGAGCATCGTGCTGTAGGATAGATGGAACCCTGGTCAAGGTATTCCCGCTGTCACTGCAGCAAATTTAGCGGGCGGTTTCTTGTCTCATGGCTTCGGGGTAGGAAAGGCGTTCGTCACTAGCTTGAGCAGCGAGTACCTCCTTTTCGAGTCTGTAATAGAAGCATTCGCGTGATGACGCAGGATGGTCCTCTGAACAGTTTGCGCATTTAGCAGGTCGGTCACAATTGTGGCCATGTGCGTCCTCACCTGTTCTGTTCTTTAATCGGCAGGCATCACTTCCATGACCAAACTTTTGGCAGTTGCAGCAGCGTCTGGGATTAGGGATGAATTCTCGAACCGAGCACTGTGTCCAGCCAATGTGGACATCAGGGGGCAGAGAACAGAGCTTGAAGGTAAGGATGTAGACACCAGTGCACTCAACTCCGATTCGCCGTCGTTCCACTCTGTATATCTTGGTGACTTGCTGATTCGTGTGTTCAGTAAGAATATCGTCGTCGGAGTGGTTTGGTCTGTTTTTATTAAAGATGGTTCCTTGTATCGTGTTGAGAGTAGAGTGCTCATCAATTTTTACAGGTATATTATTTAGTTGTTTTAGGTTCTGAATATTCCTACTTAGCTCCTCATCTTTCACCTCCACTAGGATGGAGCCACTTTTAAACTCACTGATGAGCTTCGGGGGTCCCCCAATGCAGCACGGAGTCGGTTAGCTTGTGTAGTATTCGTATCGGCCAGGTTCTCTCCCGAAACTGCCTTAACGGTGGAGAACTTAAGTGCAGTAAATATATATTTATTTTGAAAAATATTTTCAAGTATTTTTGGTTGGGTTTTAAGCGTAGCGTTCATGAGGTCGTAGGCGATTGCGGCGGCTTCACCAGGTCTTTCGTCCGAGAGCAGCATGTGCCGCAACTACTTCACGATTCTGTTTCGTTTCCCAAGTCCACCCCACCAGAAGTGGGGGATGGCTGCTGTTGACTAATCCCCTCTCCATCAGGCAGCCTGGGATGGAGGGGATTTACGTCCACAACTTGGGGGCGACCGCCGAGTGATGGCGGTGTTGAAAAACGTCCACCAGATGGTGGCGCTGATATGTCGTTATCTTGCGATAACCGTTGTTGTTGTTGATGTTGCAATAGCCGTAGTTCAGAAGAGTGGTCCAATAAAGAAGTATGGGTCGTCAATAATTGACGGTTTTCTATCAAAGAATCCATGAGTGTTCCGAGGAGGCCTTCCAGCCCAACATGCCCACGCCCACCTCGAAGCACATGTAGCAAGTATTTTCGGGCTCTTTCAACGAGCACCACTCGTGAGCTATGTGAGGTTCGTTTCGCCTGCAACATAGTATTCCGACGGTTAAGCAGCACCTTCCAACAGCTCTACCCCAGCAACGGGTCCGCTGAAGGTTGTCCCACCCCCCGGTCCACCACAACGCAGATGCCTAATGCAGTCATATCCTTCACAGCATATTCAGTCGTCAACTTAGCTACTTTGGCGACCTTGATAGTTGGTGAGCATAGATTCAAAAAACATGAATGATTAAAAAAAAAAGATAACAAACAGAAAGTAATCAATAAAATGAAGACAAAGCAAAAAAAATACAGATTCAGACACATGGCCGAAATCCCTCAGCAAGGGGGGTGGCCGACGGCAAGGCGCACCTCACACTCATACACTCACACTCGCACACCTTAGCACTTTTGCGCTAAAGGATCCGGCCGCGGACCTCGCAACACACCCTCCGGGTCATGAGTGCAGTTCGAGGTCAGTGTCGGCAGCAGGGCCCGACAGCGTGACTGGTTTACCCCTGACGCGTCATAATGACCGGGCCCCACCCGCCCACGACCATCCCGTCTCTCAAAGATATGCCTAGGGCGGGAAAGACATCAGGGCAGCGTCAAATCTTATCCGTTCACTATCATTCTCCACTCACGTCTATCCAGTGCACGTTCTCTCGTTACCTCCACACTCACGTCTTTCCTTCCTAACGCCTGCTTCACACCATCCATCCACCCAAACTTCGGTCTCCCTCTAGGCCCACGTCCACTCGCCTCTGAATTCAACACCTTTTTTACCAATCTCCCTTCATCCATCCTCACCATGTGCCTGAACCATCTAAGAACACGCGAATCAACTCGGTCCTCTAACTTCTTCACCGTCCCCGTTCTGATGCAAACCACGTCGTTAGTGAACCTGTCTCTCAGCGACACTCCAGCCATGCTCCTCAAACATATAATCTCGAAAACATTCAACCTTCTTCTCTCCTATGCTTTCACCCCTCAAGTCTCGGCTCTCACCCCCAAGTTGGCACGACTACACCCTCATACAGCCCTCTCTTTGCTTCCATCCCCAACGTCATGCAGCTCATTACGCTCTTCAGTGCACCCAACACTTTACACCCCTCCTTCACTCGCGACTTCACCTCAGTTTCCACTGATTCGGTCTTCTCCACATAGGACCCCAGATACTTAAAACACTGAACTTCTTCCAACAACTCTCCATTCAGGAGGACACTAATTCTGCTCGCATCGACAGTCCTCGAGCATCTCATTACTTTACTTTTAGCCACGCTTACTCAAAGCTTCCTCCTCTCACACACTCTACCAAACTCAGACACTAGCCTAAATAGCTTCTTCTCTGAATCCGCAACCAGGGCCGCATCATCCGCGAATAGCAACTGGCTCAACTGCCAACTCCGCCAATTCGATGCCAGCAGCTCCAAGACACGACCCAGCACACTCGCATTCACCTCCCTGACCACTCCCTCCATATAGATATTGAACAGCCAGGGAGACATCACGCAGCCTCGTCTCAGTCCCACTTTCACTGTGAACCAATCACTCACCTCGCTCCCCACTCTGACACATGCTCGGCTGCCAACATAGAAACTCTGCACCGCTTCAACAAATGTCCGTCCACTCCATACAAACGCAACACCCTCCACAGTGCATCTCTGTCAGTCCTGTCGTATGCCTTCTCCAAATCCATGAAAGGCCAGAACAAGTCCTTTCCCTTCGCAAGGTACTTCTCACAGACCTGTCTCACTGCAAAAATCTGATCGGCGCACCTTCTGCCACTCCTAAAACCACACTGTTCCTCTCTAATTGCACAGTCCGTAGTCTCTAATCCTTTCGATCAGCACTCTCCCGTACAACCTGCCAACCCCACTTAACAGACAACCTCTCGAGTTGTAGCATTCATTTTTATCTCCTTTGCTCTTATACAGCTGAATAACACAGGCAATGCGCCATTCCGCAGGTACCACGCCTGCAACAAAACACAAGTTCAGTAACCTCACCAACCATTCGACAATCGTTACTCCACCCTTTTTCCCTGCTTTGATCACCTCCACCGCCTCCGACACCTCTTCCCTGGTAATGTCCGCCACAAGTCTCTCTCCCAAAACTTCCATCCGAGCACCACCACCCACAGCAACTTTGTCAGCCTTTCTGACATCATCGAGATTCGACAACTCATCAAAATACTTGGCCTACCTCTTCCGTTACATCACCACTTTCCAACAACAACTGACCGTTTTCATCTTTCTCCACTTCCTCCTCTAGGGTCTCTCCCTTTCTCGCCCTCTTCACCTCTTTCCAAAACATTTTTCTGTTCTCCTCAAAATTCTGGCACAACTGTCTGCCCCACCTGACATCAGCGTCCCTTTTGGCTCTCCTCACCACCCGCTTCACCTCATTTCTCCTCTCTTCATAGCCTTCATAGGCCACACCGACTTCACCTGCAACCACTCCTCAAACGCTCCTTTTTTCCGTGCCACTGCCAGTTTCAACTCCTCGTTCCGCCACTCGCAACCTTTCCTTCTGCACCCGCCCACACGGCGCGCACCACACACATTCTTCGCACATCTCAGCAACGTCTCCCATTCTTCCTCCACATCTCTCAGGCCTTGTCGTCTCACGTTGTCATTCTTCTTTCAATGCCTGTTGGAACTCCTCAGCT
>SDVV010027365.1:0-12119 GCA_016164225.1 Gammarus roeselii | reverse complement strand
ATACTCGAGTACGACAGTTGAAGATAAATAATTTACTGTTGTTCCTGATGAAAAAAGTTTAAGATTGTTGAATATGTGGCACCAACGACAACACTTACTATGATGAATAGGCCTGGACAATCCCTTAACAAAGTAGGATCCGCAAAGCATATAAGTTATGCACCTCAAATATTCTCTAGCTTGTAGAATATCTTTCAGTGTATAAACTGTCGAGATATTTTAGAACATATTTTTTTTTTCAATGAACTTACGAGTCGAAAGGTCTTTTGCGCTGTTCTATTGATGGCAGGTCATCTATCAGGGTTAATGATGTCCCAGTAGCAAAGTCTCCTAGGTTTTATTAGTCCCATCGAGGAATCAAAGAACACACTGAATTGATTCATATCGAAAGATTGATCGTATGTTCCCCAAATTATTTTGGGCTGTGTCAATTTTCAACATGGCGCCTTGTTATAATTGAAATCATTGAGCGATATTTGACAATTTTTGAACATGCTCTGATCATTTGACGAGGAGCCAGCAATAGGAATATAGTTATTGATAGCAAATGTAGCGATACAAATCCCAACTTGTTCCTGCTTGGTCTAACGTGCATGACTGTAGCTGGGTCTGCTTGGTCTAACGTGCATGACTGTAGCTGGGTCTGCTTGGTCTAACGTGCATGACTGTAGCTGGGGCTGCTTGGTCTAACGTGCATGACTGTAGCTGGGTCTGCTTGGTCTAACGTGCATGACTGTAGCTGGGTCTGCCTGGTCTAACGTGCATGACTGTAGCTGGATCTGCATGGTCTAACGTGCATGACTGTAGCTGGGTCTGCTTGGTCTAACGTGCATTACTGTAGCTGGTTCTGCTTGGTCTAACGTGAATGATTTTAGCGGGGTCTGCTTGGTCTAACGTGCATGACTGTAGCTGGGTCTGCTTGGTCTAACGTGAATGATTGTAGAGGGATCTGCTTGGTCTAACGTGCATGACTGTAGCTGGGTCTGCTTGGTCTAATGTGCATGACTGTAGCGGGATCTGCTTAGTCTAACGTGCATGATTGTACTGGGTTCCCCATGGGACATGATTTTTTTAAAGAAATGCGTGTATAGGGACACGTATCGCTCGTCTTTGAATCATCTATTCCATGTGCCTGTTTGAGCCAGAAAAATAGATTGATACAATTATTTTCTAAATAATAAATGGCGAACCTCAAGGAAAATGTTAAGCTACGTCTTCATTGCATTAATGCCTTTGCGGCTCGGGTGTAATGCAGGAGGCAGCAATGGCGACCCTGCTGTCGAAGTGTAACAGACGACTCTTCGAAGGAGATAACTGTGACCAAAGCACATCAAAATTAAGTCGTCTCCATGAATTTAATGCCCATTTAATCATGAAATGAGTTGATTTATTTTCACTACAGAAACATATTCTATATAAAATTTTATTTTGTTATTGATCCCCGATCTGTTAGTCTATTTATAGTATAATATTAGAAATGCATTGTGAGATGCTTTCAATTGTGTGTTTATCTTACGATTGAACCAAGCAAGTTAGACGATGATCTGTGCATCAGAGAGGTTTAGTAAGTTTGCAGTCAGAGAGGTTCAGTAAGTTTGCAATCAGAGATGTTCAGTAAGTTTGCAATCAGAGATGTTCAGTAAGTTTGCAATCAGAAAGGTTCAGTAAGTTGCTATCAGAGAGGTTCAGTAAGTTTGCAATCAGAGAAGTTCAGTAAGTTTGCAATCAGAGAAGTTCAGTAAGTTTGCAATCAGAGAGGTTCAGTAAGTTTGCAATCAGAAAGGTTCAGTAAGTTTGCAATCAGAGAAGTTCAGTAAGTTTGCAATCAGAGAGGTTCAGTAAGTTTGCAATCAGAAAGGTTCAGTAAGTTTGCAATCAGAGAAGTTCAGTAAGTTTGCAATCAGAGAGGTTCAGTAAGTTTGCAATCAGAGAAGTTCAGTAAGTTTGCAATCAGAGAAGTTCAGTAAGTTTGCAATCAGAGAGGTTCAGTAAGTTTGCAATCAGAAAGGTTCAGTAAGTTTGCAATCAGAGAAGTTCAGTAAGTTTGCAATCAGAGAGGTTCACTAAGTTTGCTATGAGAGAGGTTGAGTAAGTATGTAACATATCACCATACATCAATTAGTACTCCTGTAAAGATGGTACCACGCCTCGCTTCTTTACACTACACACGCAGTGGTATAAAAACTTTTTTGCCTGAGTACTCACCAGAAGTTTTGTTGTTGTTGCCGTTGCAACGTGTAGGCTGCCGCAGCCTGTGCCGCCTGCTGAGCGGCCTGCACGTGACTGTGGGCGTGGGGGTGCCCGTAGGCCTCGTGGGGCTGTAGGCCTGGAAATGGGTTGTGGCCGTACCCCAACATCGCCGCAGACTCGAACCCGTGAAGTGACATGAGCTGGTCTCGCGGCCCTGCCGCGGCTGCTGCATACCAGTCAGCCATGGTGACCTTATTGTTTGAGGTGGTTGATTTCGAAGGTGAGGCAAGGCTTGGAGGTAAGGTCAACCTCTCAAAGGAGGGGTGGGGAAAGCTGGAATATAATCCTCAGGTGTACAATTGGGGCTGTTAAGGTTTCCAGGTCTCTCTCTCAAAGTAAATTCACTCGATGTGCTTCCAACCTAATCGCCATGTTTGTCTTTCTTTGGTAGACTGCTAACTGTTGACAATCCAACCCTCCTGTCATGATTCAAGAGCCAACAATGGGATGGATGCTGTCACAAAATGATATTATGTAAAATCGCTGTATATAGCATGATTAGCTCAAGCTAATCTAAGGATGAAGAATAAATGCAATGAAAGAACTTGGCAAAACATAGGAGATTCTGAAGATACAGTGAGCTATTACCCATGAGTATATGCTTGAGGCATATTGAATGAAGTTGTTATAACTATACTTTACTCACATGAATTCAATAGGAACGTTTCAATATAATTTTAATTTCGTACGAAAAATCGTGTGTTCCTCTCCACTCATAACTTTGTGTCGAGATGAAAATAAATGAAGGTATTGTTTCCGGTGGAATGTTTGAGGTAAATTGGACGACTGCAATAACACCTTCAATTTGTTTTGGATGAAGTGGATAAGGTCCCTGCTCGAGCCCTTACAGAAAACACAATAGGTACACCATGGCACTAATCAGCACAAATAATCTCTCATCGGAAATAAATTGAAGTCCGAAGTGTTTAAGAGCTCGTAAACTATTCACTGTCAAAATAAGGCAAAATGTTTGCTTGTCCTCCTACACGACATATGTGTGAAATTGCTTGTCCTCATACACGTCTGATGTGTGAAATTGCTTGTCCTCACACACGTCTGATGTGTGAAATTGCTTGTCCTCATACACGTCTGATGTGTGAAATTGCTTGTCCTCATACACGTCTGATGTGTGAAATTGCTTGTCCTCATACACGTCTGATGTGTGAAATTGCTTGTCCTCATACACGTCTGATGTGTGAAATTGCTTGTCCTCACACACGTCTGATGTGTGAAATTGCTTGTCCTCATACACGTCTGATGTGTGAAATTGCTTGTCCTCATACACGTCTGATGTGTGAAATATATTACCCCGTGAACGTCAATTCAGAGTAGATGCCGTATCTAGACAGAAGCGTGTTTTGATTTTGACCAAATGAACCATTTGCCTGGTTGTGTATATGACTGCCCTTGCGAATGTTTTACACCAAATGAATGTCGGAGAACAGCTACCGTAGAGTTAAAACTATTCCTTCAGTGTCAAAGAAAATGTGGAAGAAAAAAAATCTGAAGATGATGCGCTGCTTTCCCTGATTAGCCGCTGATATCATGGGAATGAGTTCATTAGAGGGATGTTTGTATTTCTAAATCACATGAGTATTGAGTTCGAACATTACCTCACCAATAGGTCACACCGGACACATCCTGAGCTTATTTGAATTAGATCCCATGAGTATTGAGTTCGAACATTAACTCACCAATATGTCACACCGGACTCATTATGAGCTTATTTGAATTAGATCCCATGAGTATTGAGTTCGAACATTAGATCACCAATAGGTCACACCGGACACATCCTGAGCTTATTTGAATTAGATCCCATGAGTATTGAGTTCGAACATTAAATCACCAATAGGTCACACCGGACACATCCTTAGCTTATTTGAATTAGATCCCATGAGTAATGAGTTCGAACAATAAATCACCAATAGGTCATACCGGACACATCCTGAGCTTATTTGAATTAGATCGAATCCTAACGCGAGGAAGATAACGCGAATGCGGTCAAGCTGATCGCACACTCGTTTGTTGGACATCGTTTGCTATCGAGATTACATCCTTAATTTACATCTGAGATGAATGGAACAGTCTGTGCGTGAAGTGAAGCGGACGTGCGTGTCCTTGGAACAGTCTGTGTGTGAAGTGATGTGGACGCGTGTGTCCTCGGAACAGTCTGTTCGTGAAGTGATGCGGACGCGTGTTTTCTCAACAGTCAGTGTGTGAAGTGCTGCGGTCGCGTGTGTTCTCGGAACAGTCTGTGTGTGAAGTGATGCGGACGCTTGTGTCCTCGGAACAGTCTGTGCGTGAAGTGATGCGGACGCGTGTGTCCTCGGAACAGTCTGTGTGTGAAGGGATGCGGATGCGTTTGTCCTCGGAACAGTCTGTGCGTGAAGTGATGCGGACGCGTGTTTCCTCAACAGTCAGTGTGTGAAGTGATGCGGACGCGTGTGTTCTCGGAACAGTCTGTGTGTGAAGTGATGCGGACGCTTGTGTCCTCGGAACAGTCTGTGTGTGAAGTGATGCGGGCGCGTGTGTCCTCGGAACAGTCTTTGCGTGAAGTGATGCGGACGCATGTGTCCTCGGAACAGTCTGAGCGTGAAGTGACGCGGACGCGTGTGTCCTCGGAACAGTCTGTGCGTGACGTGACGCGGACGCGTGTGTCCTCGGAACAGTCTGTGCGTGAAGTGATGCGGACGCGTGTGTCCTCGGGACAGTCTGTGCGTGAAGTGATGCGGACGCGTGTGTCCTCGGAACAGTCTGTACGTGAAGTGATGCGGACGCGTGTGTCCTCCTAATCTTTATTAACAGTTATTAGGAGTTTTAATTTATCGTTATTCAACAGGGCAGGGTATGGTCTTTGGCGGCCATTGATGCTAGGCTATGCTGATGAGGCGGGGCAGGAAATTGATTATTTCTTTGACATTAAAAATAACATTATGATGATGCTCACCTCTGACTAACTTTTCTTCTGTCTAATTTATTCTATTAAACGCATCAAAACCGCATGGTTATGCGGAAGTTGCAATGCAGAAAAATAGTTGTTATACGACGTGTACTGGATTAAAATAGTAATTAACTCATGACGCTCTGGTGCTTCTCCATGGAATATTCTCACATGATGATCTCATCATACATGGCGAGTTAGTCTCACATGAATGAGTTAGCCTCATTGGGCTAATTATTCTCATGAGACGAGGTAGCCTAATATGGCGAGTTAGTCTCATGAGACTAGGTAGCTCATATGGCGAGTTAGTCTCATGAAACGAAAAAGCCTCATATGGCGAGTTAGTCTCATGAGACGAGGTATCCTCATATGGCGAGTTAGTCTCATGAAACGAAAAAGCCTCATATGGCGAGTTAGTCTCACGAGACGAGGTAGCCTCATATGGCGAGTTAGTCTCATTAAGAAAAAAATGCCTCATGTGGCGAGTTAGTCTCATAAGACGAGGTAGTCTCATATGGCGAGTTAGTCTCATGAAACGAGGTAGCCTCATATGTCGAGTTAGTCTCATGAAACGAGGTAGCCTCATATGGCGAGTTAGTCTCATGAAACGAGGAAGTCTCATATGGCGAGTTAGTCTCATGTAACGAGGTAGCCTCGTATGGCGATTTAGTCTCATGATACGATTTAGCCTCATATCGCGAGTTAGTCTCATGAAACGAGGTAGCCTCATATGGCGAGTTAGTCTCATGAAACAAGGTAGCCTCATATGGCGAGGTAGCCTCATATGGCGAGTTAGTCTCATGAAACGAGGTAGCCTTATACGGCGAGTTAGTCTCATGAAACGAGGTAGCCTCACATGGCGAGTTAGTCTCATAAAACGAGGAAGCCTCATATGGCGAGTTAGTCTCATAAAACGAGGTAGCCTCATATGGCGAGTTAGTCTTTTAAGACGCGGTTGCTTCCTATGACGTGTTAGTTTCATGAGACGAATTAGTTTGTATTATTCATGACGAGCTTAGAATTGTTTACAAGTGTAGGAAGACAACAACTGTTTTTTAGCCCAAACGGAAGGTTGTCATTCAACAGTAAGAAGATGAGTTATAAGGCAAAACGTCTAGGAGAACTTCACGTGTTTGCGGAATTTTAAGAAAGACAAAAGTTTTAGCATAGGAAATAACATTTAACGATGATACTCAAAACCTCTCGAACCAGCACCTGAGGAGAAAGTCATCAGCCCACGATGTTGATCTGAGATAGTTGCAGTTTCATTCATCGTTTAACCAATGCTGACCGGTGTCATCGCTGGACACTGTTTTGCAACGAGGAGGTACCATTGCCGGTCCCTTTTATTACCGTGCTCAATCCAATGGCGGGTAACCGTCATTGGATCGAGCATGGGTGTCAACGATGGACACCGTCTAACGAATATACTGGTGAGTGGGCTACAGCTGGCAGCAATTTAGCGACGATTTTGGTAGAAATTGTCGAGCCCAGACTCAATAGTTTTGCTTGTATCACAACTTCCACTGAAAGCTTGTACCATTCCTCGACCACTTTTTACATGAAGAAATTGCAAGTGATTTCGAGTGAGAAACGTTTACCAACGATTTTTTATCCATTATTCCAAGTCACTCCGCTCTCATTGAGAGTGAAAAGGCTCGCTCGGTCGACGTTTTACTTACTCTTCACAATTTTCCTCACCTCGATCATGTCACCTCTCACTCGACGCGCCTCTAGTGAATAATGGTTGAATTAACGTAGTCTGTCTTCGTACGATTTATTGCGCAGCAAAGGAATTAGTATTGTTAATCTTTGTTAAACCTTCTCAAATTAAATAACGTCTTTTCTGCAATAAGGTAACCAGAATTGGACGGAAAACTCAAAATGCGGTCTAACAAATGCATTGTATAACTTAAGAATACTGTGTCTGGCCTTGTACGAGACAGGTAGTGCGGGATATGAACTCGACTTTTACTGTCTGTTTGACGGCATCATTGCATTGCTTGCTACTTTTTGTAAATCGTTACTAACTATGACACAAAGATTTCTATCTTCGTTGACGGGAATCAGTTTATTTCCGGGCTTAGAATATTCGTGCTTGGTGTTATGTTGACCAATATTCGTGATTGGTGTTATGCTGACCAATATTCGTGCTTGGTGTTATGCTGATCAATATTCGTGCTTGGTGTTATGCTGATCAATATTCGTGCTTGGTGTTATGCTGACCAATATTCGAGCTTGGTGTTATGCTGACCAATATTCGTGCTTGGTGTTATTCTGACCAATATTCGAGCTTGGTGTTATGTTGACCAATAATCGTGCTTGGTGTTATGCTGATCACTATTCGTGATTGGTGTTATGTTGACCAATATTCGTAATTGGTGTTATGCTGACCAATATTCGAGCTTGGTGTTATGCTGACCAATATTCGTGCTTGGTGTTATGCTGACCAGTATTCGTGCTTGGTGTTATGCTGACCAATATTCGTGCTTGGTGTTATGCTGACCAGTATTCGTGCTTGGTGTTATGCTGACCAGTATTCGTGCTTGGTGTTATGCTGACCAATGTGCAGAATTTACCTTCGTCAACATTGAATTTCATTTGAAACTTTCCTGACGATCAACCATTTTTTTTCCAGCACTGATTGGTTCAGCTGACAAGTTCGGTTTGCACCTGTCCTCCACATGACGAGTAGTCTCACATGACGAGTTAGCCTCATATGGTGAATTAGACTCATGTGACATGTTAGTCTTGCGTGACGAGTTAGCCTCATATAACGAGTTAGTCTCACATGAAAAATTAGTTAGTGTTATGCACGAAGAGTTAGTCTCATAAGACGAATTAGCATCATATGACGAGTTAGTCTTACATGATGAGTTAGCCTCATATGCCGAATTAGTTTCACATGGCGAATTTATTTTATACGGCAAGTTAGTGTCAGATGACGAATTGGTTAGTCTCGCATGACGAATAATTAGTCTTATTCATGGTGATTTAATCTTACATTACGAGCCAGTCTCACATGAATAAATAGTTTCACATGACAAAACAGTGCAGTCCCACATGACGAAACAGTCAGTCCCAAATGACATAACAGTCAGTCCCACATGATGAAACAGTCAGTCCCACATGACGAAACAGTGCAGTCTCACATGACGAAACAGTGCAGTCTCACATGACGGAAAAGGGAAATCCCACATGACGAAACAGTCAGTACCACACGACGAAACAGTGCAGTCCCACATGACAAAACAGTGCACTCTCACATGACAGAACAGTCAGTCCCACATGATGAAACAGTCAGTCCCACACGATGGAGCTGCCAGTTCCACATACCGAAACAGTAAGTCCCACAAGACGAAACTGCGCAGTCCCACTTGCCGAAACAGTGCAGTCCCACATGACGAAACAGTGCAGTCCCACATGACGAAACAGTGCAGTCCCGCATGACGAGACAGTGCAGTCCCAAATGACGAAACAGTCAGTCCCAAATGACATAACAGTCAGTCCCACATGATGAAATAGTTAGTCCGAAATAACATAACAGTCAGTCCCACATGATGAAACAGTCAGTCCGACATGACGAAACAGTCAGTCTCACATGACGGATCGGTGCAGTCCCACATGACGAAACAGTGCAGTCTCACATGACGAAACAGTGCAGTCTCACATGACGAAAAAGTGAAATCCCACATGACGAAACAGTCAGTCACACATGACGAAACAGTGCAATCCCCTATGACGAAACAGTGCAATCCTACATGACGAAACAGTGCAGTCTCGCATGACGAAACAGTGCACTCCCAAATGGCGAAACAGTCAGTCCCACATGATGCAACAGTCAGTCCCACACGATGAAACAGTGAGTCCCACATGACGAAACACTGCAGTCCCACGTGACGAAACAGTGCAGTTCCCCACCACATGACGGAACAGTCAGTCCAACATGACGAAACAGTGCAGTGCTACATGAAGAAACAGTGCAGTCCCATAAGACGAAACAGTGCAGTCCCACATGAAGAAACAGTGCAATCCTACATGAAGAGACAGTGCAGTCCCACATGACGGAACAGTCAGTCTCATATGACGAAACAGTCAGTCGCACATGACCAATAAGTGCAGTTCTACATGAAAAGAACAGTGCAGTCCCACATGACGGAACAGTGCAGTCCCACATGACGGAACAGTGCAGTCCCACATGACGGAACAGTGCAGTCCCACGTGACGGAACAGTGCAGTCCAACATGACGGAACAGTGCAGTCCCACGTGACGGAACAGTGCAGTCCCACGTGACGGAACAGTGCAGTCCCACCTGACGGAACAGTGCAGTCCCCCATGACGGAACAGTCCAGTCCCACATGACGGAACAGTGCAGCCCCACATGACGGAACAGTGCAGTCCCACATGACGGAACAGTGCAGTCCCATATGATGGAATAGTGCAGTCCCACATACCGGAACAGTGCAGTCCTACGTGACGGAACAGTGCAGTCCAACGTGACGGAACAGTGCAGTCCCACAAGATGGAACAGTGCACTCCCACATGACGGAACGGTGCAGTCCCACATGACGGAACAGTCCAATCCCACATGACGGAACAGTGCAGTCACACATGACGGAACAGTGCAGTCCCACATGACGGAACAGTCATTCCCACATAACGGACTAGTGCAGTCCCACATGACAGAACAGTGCAGTCCCACATGACGGAACAGTCAGTCCCACATGACAGAACAGTTAGTACCACATGACGGAACAGTGCAGTCCCACATGACGGAACAGTCAGTCCCACATGACGGAAGAGTCAGTCCCACATGACGGAACAGTCAGTCCCACATGACGGAATAATGTACTCCCACATGACGGAACAGTGCAGTCCCGCATGACAGAACAGTCAGTCCCACATGACGGAACAGTCAGTCCCACATGACGGAACAGTCTAGATTGATGAATGAGTTTCAGATCACGAGTTACTTTCGCAAAGATGATGTGTTCTAATATATCACATAAGTGAGTAAAATTTGATATCGGTAAGCAGTCTTCCAGCAGCTCCTTCAATAAAGCGTGAACATGAACTTCTCTACTCGATGCAGTGCGAAAGTAGATTGGGTTAAGTTAAACACTGACACATGGTGTAGCCAATTCCGCATTCGAAGTTCGGTACGAGTGAACGAATAATTGAAAATAGTTCATGTGATTGAAGCGCTTATACAATCGACAGAACCAGAATGGCTATAGGCAGAGAAATGACGACGTAATATAAAAAATATGGCGGATCCGTTTCAATTCATTTCGATTGAATAAAAAAACACATTGTATTTCAAGGTGTCAGGAAATCCCATTAAATGTCGTGAAAAATAATCAAGAATAACGTGTCGTCAGTTTCAGCCAAAATAGTCAAAATGACTTACCCCTACAGTATTGCGCCTCATTACAACAACATACCAGTTGGATACAAGATTGCAACACAGATCAAATGATAACACAAGTCCCGAGCTGCACCGACTTTCAGTGGAGAATGATGTTAAAGCACTCGTAAACCAGAACGAAAACAAATATTCTCAAACGGCAATATGTACCGGACTCATCACCGAACCAACCAATTTGCGTAAAACAGACGCTGTCTGAACCAGAATGTTATAGTAACTTTTCCCTTTATTTAAGAGCGCCACTCAGCGCTTGGCTGTCGAGCCAAGCAGAACACCTTCACTCCAGAGTGGCATCCCCGTCAGCGATCTTGGATGGACGAGGGGCGGCCGAAGATATGCCGCCCTAAATAAGTAGCTGGTATTAGGCTGCTCGTGTGTCACGGGATCATCGAATCTCTCCAGAGAGAGCATGGAATTTATGCATCGACTCGGTGACAAACCCAAACCACTTAGGGGATTAGTGTTGCCCTTAGTGACTGGCTGGATACCTGTGAGCTCTGCAAGGGAGTCAGGACAGCGGGTAGTGTGGCTGAACACCTGTGAGCTCAGTAAGGGAGGCATGGCAGTGGGCACTGTGACTAGACACCTGTGAGCTCAGAAATGGAGGCATGACAGCGGGCAGTGTGGCTGGATACCTGTGAGCTCTATAAGATAGTCAAGGCAGCAGGCAGTGTGGCTAGACGCCTGTGAGCTCAATAAGGAATAAGGGAGTCAGGGCAGCGGGCAGTGTGACTGGACACCTGTGAGCTCAGTAGGAGAGGGAAGGCAGCGGCAATGTGGCTGGACACCTGTAAGCTCAGGAAGGGAGGCATGGCAGTGGGCACTGTGACTAGACACCTGTGAGCTCAGTAAGGGAGGCATGGCAGCGGGCAGTGTGGCTGGACTCCTGTGAGCTCAGTAAGGAAGGCATGGCAGCGGGCAGTGTGGCTGGACACATGTGAGCTCTATAAGGGAGTCAGGGCAGCAGGCAGTGTGGCTGGACACCTGTGAGCTCAACAAGGAATAAGGGAGTCAGGGCACTGGACAGTGTGGCTGGACACCTGTGAGCTCAATAAGGAATAAGGGAGTCAGGGCAGTATACAGTGTGGCTGGACACCTGTGAGCTCAATAAGGAATAAGGGAGTCAGGGCACTGGGCAGTGTGGCTGGACACCTGTGAGCTCAATAAGGAATAAGGGAGTCAGGGCAGTGGGCAGTGTGGCTGGACACCTGTGAGCTCAACAAGGAATAAGGGAGTCAGGGCACTGGGCAGTGTGGCTGGACACCTGTGAGCTCAATAAGGAATAAGGGAGTCAGGGCAGTATGCAGTGTGGCTGGACAACTGTGAGCTCAATAAGGAATAAGGGAGTCAGGGCAATGGGCAGTGTGGCTGGACACCTGTGAGCTCAGTAAGGAATAAGGGAGTCAGGGCAGCAGGCAGTGTGGCTGGACACCTGTGAGCTCAATAAGGAATAAGGGAGTCAGGGCAATGGGCAGTGTGGCTGGACACCTGTGAGCTCA
>SDVV010027364.1:0-12119 GCA_016164225.1 Gammarus roeselii | reverse complement strand
CATTATATAAAGCCTTTTTCAAATGGCTTTAATACACTGATCTGAAATGAAACTTTTCTGCATTTATCATAAGTTTCATCGGTCAAACTAAATCACGGGCTTGGTTAGCGGTCGATTTTGTTCCTGACTGGGTACTGAGAAGCGGCCATCACACCTGTTGTGGCAGATACTTGAGATGATGCACTCGTGCTGGAGACCATTGGACTCGGTGGCTTCATGGTAAAATAGTAAATATGAGAGTAATTGCCTAGACTCAGACCCGGGCCTCTTGAGTCTCATATGAGACATGATATGGAGTCAGGCAGATCTCAACTCGTGGGAAAACAATAGAGTGAACAATACACAGGAGGAGAATATCTACGTCGAAGACTGCATATTGTATATTCGGAGCCCAAATGACGTTAAACAATTATTATTATTAAATCATTTGTTTACATGATCTAGCAATGGGATTTCCATTCCTAGGTCTAATACATAAACCTAATTTTCCAATACACTACTTCAACTAGCCAAACGAAATTATAAAAGGAATTCGTAACATTCATTTTGCCTTGTGACCGACTGTGTATTAGAACCATTGATGAATGGATGGTCTAACAATACCGTCGTCGTGCATTCACTCAACATGTGTACGTGCTTTATATCATCATCACATATCTCTATGATGTCCATAATGAGTGTATATGAGAAACCATGGTGATGCGGCTCCTTCCATCATGGTGCAATCGCATCGTGCTCCATCCCTTCTGCTAATACACATCGAACACGACATTATGGAAATGGTGATTGTAAAATCCATAAGTAACAAAGCGAATACCAGAGATATAATGTATGTGCAAATATTTACTGCGCAATGAATGAGTGTATTCATTTCTGTTGAATAGAATTAGTATCCAAACTAGCCTTGGAATTACTTGTTGCGTGATTTTCATCTAATTACAGTAGCGAAAGAAAATTCGTTTATGGTTGGTCTATAACCGAAAAACAGACTAAACTTTTCCTACGTGGAATTTAAATTCATATGTTTTTTCGGTATTATATTTGGACAACCCTTCTTTGTGATTACCATCGATTAAATTTCCAATGAGTTCAAATGTTGAGCGGAAAATGATCATTGAAAATTTCCCTTAATCTTTTATCATAAACGAATTTTCTTTCGTTACTGCACAAGAGGAGGTGTAGCTGGAACGGATGTGACCTACATTAGCTTAATTGTAGATGGGGTCAAATAGTGGGAGGGTACTCGCGGCACCAGCGGGACTCGAGGGACCCGGGGGTTTCGGGGGACTTGGAAGACCCGGAATATTTTGGGGGACCTACTTGGATCCTTCCGGGGCCTTTGGGACACCCTTGAGACCCTTTGGGACCCTGACAAACTTTGGGACCCGCTTGAGGCCCCTCAGAACCCTGGGACTCCTGCTTCCTCCTCCCCACGCTGTGAACCCATACGTAGAAAAATGTATACATGTGAAATGCTTGAGTAGAACAATTACCTCTTACAGTCCGCGGATTACTGGCGCAGAGTGCGAGGGTCGCGTCGAGGCTGGAAGAGATCAGTCGAAACATATTGAGACGAGTCGAGTTGGTCGCGACGAGCCGGGACTGGCCGAAATGATTCGAGACAAGCCGAGATGAGCTGAGACGAGGGAACCCGGGGAGCTCGAGGAACCCGGGAAACTTGGGTTAACCTGCGGGATTCGTCGGGCTCTTTTGAGACCAGAGACACCTCTGTCACCCCACTCCCACTCTAAAGTGCTTGAGAGATTTTTTTGTTATAACAGTTCACATGATTACTAGCGCACAGGGGGAGAGCCGCGTCGAGGCTGGTCAAGGTGCGTCGAGATCAGTCGAAACAAGTTGAGACGAGTCGAGTTGGTCGCAACAAGCCGAGACTGGACGAAATTATTCGAGACAAGCCGACATGAGCTGAGACGAGGGGTCTCGAGGGACCCGGGGAGTTTGGGAAGACCCAGGGGACTTGGGTTACCCTCCAGGAATCGTCGGGCTCTATTGGAACCCAAGAGACCTCTGCCCCTCCCACCCTATCCCCTTAAACAATGAGTGCGAAATCAATAATCCGAGCAGTTTTCCTGCCCGTGACAAACCTGCCCTTTCTTCTTCACGATCCACAATTTCGTTATGTATAACAATGCTAGTGAATTTGTGTGGGAGTTTCTGTTTATGATTTTGTGGATAGGTGTTTTTCTTCAGTCTGTGCTCGCTTGCACGTGCACGAACCATATGTAGTTTCTGGGGTTGACCTGGACTACGTAGCTATAAACCTTGTGACGCGTTGCGGTTGGAGTTGATCTAATCCGTGAAGCCATGGACCTTGTACCAATTTCGACGATACTATCAGTGCGCATTTGCGCGCGTGCATAATACTCTTGATGTTCTGAGTGGTTGGAAGCGGGGATTCGTTTTGCCTAAGTCTTTATTTTACCTGAATAACTAACTTGTACCTCTACTTAACTGGACCGTTCAGCTGTAAACATTGTGTTGCGTTGCTGTCGGAGCTGATTTTGTCCGTGTAGCCGTAAACCTGGTACCAGTCACAACGCTGATACCTGTGCGCACTAACGTGCGTACATATTACTCTCGAAGTTCTAAATGATTGGAGGCGAGGATTCGTTCCGTCTGAGTCGTACCTGAATAAACTAAGTGTACTGTGGTCGACCTTGACCGCGTGGCGGTCTAGGTCGTGTTGCGTTGCTGTCGGAGCTGACTCTGTCCGTGTAGCCGTAAACCTTGTACTAGTCTCGACGATGCTCCCTGTACGCACTAGCGTGCGTATATATTACTCTTGAAGTTCTAAATGATTAGAAGCGGAGGTTCGTTTCGTCTAAGCGTTTTTCTTATTCGCACCAGCGTGCGTCTGACATTTTTTTTCTAACGTAAAAGCGTTTTTCTTCTCGCACACTGAGGCGTGCGAGCCTACTGGAGTCCATGATCATCGAGCCCTACGGGGGAACCTATTATGACTCACGTTGCGGCTCTGGTGGAACTGAGGATCAAATCAAATAAAAAATCATGCATTCATCAGACGGCGCTCCGTAGTAGTTTGTTGAATAAGATCTACTTTGTTCTCATCATGAACCCCGACTCAAGATATGGCATGTCATACTTAACAGCGACGAAAACCGTTTGTAACCATGTCTGCAGGAGCTATATAATGTTGAGTACAGAGTTATTTGTTTGGTAATGGCATTGGCGAACATATCAAGTGGACACAGCGGTCAATCATAGCATATCAACATCTGTGACATCTGAGTGAATAACATTTGCTGCTTTATTCCCGGAAACGCTACAGAATCAATTCAACAGATGAACGACTTTTGCGAGCGCTCACACTGTATCGCCTACTACAAAACTATTATTTTCGCATTGCTAGTTGCGATCAAGCATGAATTACTTTCACCAGTGCATCAGACCGTCTCTTAGGGAACATAACGCTGGCCACGTTCATAAGCTTGTGACGTTGTATGGTGAAATAATATCTCCCAGAACTGCAACGAGCCTGTCCTTAACATCATTCCATCTCATTTTATAGGTACAGACGTAAGGGCGAATCCCTCCAAAGACTGACGGCAAGACTCATTGCCACACTCCGCTCATGCACTCAAACACACCAAGACTTGGCTGTCTAACGCAGTGTTCGGTCAGAACCCCGCAACACATACTTCAGGTCAGGTGCAAGGTGATCAAGTCAGCATAAGGGCCTAATAGCTTCCATTGGTTTACCCCTTCTGCGTTAGAATTGCCGGGCCCTTCCCACACTCGTCAATGCCGTTTCTCAACGAGACGCCAAGCACGGGAAAGCGCATCAGGGCTGCGCCAAAACTCATCCATTTACGATCGTCCTCAACTTACGCCTTGCACGCCTTCTCGATACCTTCACACTGATGAGTCTACTCCCTAAAACCTGCTTTGCGTCATCCATTCACCCAAACTTCAGTCTTCCTCTAGGTCTGCGACCATTCAACTTCGCTGTCATCATCCTTTACACCGAACTTCCTTTGCCCATCTTCACCATGTGTCTGAACCACCTCAGAACACGTGAATCTGCTCTGTACAAAGTCATTATTGATCCTATCCGTAAGCGTGACTCAGGCCTTATCTTTCAAAAGTGAATTATTATTTTTTATTATTCCTCATTGATATTGCTGTCAGTCCGACCGCTATATTTGCGTACTCCCGGTCATGACTAAAGGAAAACAGTTGAGTTTCGCTTCCATGATAGGTTTTTAAATTTTGTCCGATACACGCAGAGATATTCCATTAATTTTGTCTGACATCTTTGACAATTTTTCACGCTGGCTTGATCTAATTGTATCGTTGAAAATAGTCTTTCAGCTTATGATAACACATATCAATTTGAATACAGATGCACTCTGGTCGGTCGGGTTGTATTCCAACAAATAAGATTATCAACATTCACGAGTAATTGACACTGCAAGTGGTGCAGTCAAATAATTGCTCAATAGGTAAATAGCTCAACCGTTCCCTTTCGTGATGTTTTTACAATAGAAAAAGCACATGAAGTTCTCTTAGACGTTCTACTTCAGAACTAATCCTCTTTCTATCAAAAGGCAACTTAGTTTTGGCCAATGGGCTGGCTGTTGTCTTCCTCCACTTGTAAGCACTTGTAAATAGAACAGTTTGAAATGGAAGCCGTGCAATAGTTTTATCTGATCTTCTCTTTGTGTTTGGGCTCATCCTCCGGTGGACATATTTTTGCCCTTCACAATAACCGCTGCGATGTAGTCAATGAATAACCGCTGCGATGTGGTCAATGAATAACTGCTGCGATTTGGTGAATGAACAACCGCTGCGATGTGGTCAATGAATAACCGCTGCAATGTGGTCAATGATTAACCGCTGCGATGGGGTCAATGGATAACCGCTGCGATGTGGTCAATAAATAACCGCTGCGATGTGGTCAATGCATAACCGCTGCGATGTTGTGAATTAATAACCGCTGCGATGTGGTCAATGAATAACCGCTGCGATGTGATCAATGAATAACCGCTGTGATGTGGTCAATGAATAACCGCTGCGATGTGGTGAATGAGTAACCGCTGCGATGTGGTCAATGAATAACCGCTACGATGTGGTCAATGAATAACCGCTGCGATGTGGTCAATGAATAACCGCTGCGATGTGGTGAATGAATAACCGCTGCGATGTGGTCAATGATTAACCGCAACGATGTGGTCAATGAATAACCGCTGCGATGTGGTCAATGAATAACCGCTGCGATGTGGTCAATGGATAACCGCTGCGATGTGGTGAATGAATAACCGCTGTGATGTGGTCAATGATTAACCGCTACGATGTGGTCAATGAATAACCGCTGCGATGTGGTCAATGAATAACTAGACTAGAAAATGACTAGATTGCACTTCTCAATAAGTGAATCCGTTGAAATGAATGAAAAGAAGGCTGCAACCAGACTAAACTTTTACAATATTAGGTTGCACCGCCTTTTTGAGTTCCGCACAGCGGCCGCAAGTATCCTAGGCGATACATGTTGGGTCCAGGAAGCCGGAATTTGTCCACGAACTCATTGAATTGGCCCATACATTCATTCAGCAAATGAACTGGTAGAGGAAAATCATCAACATGGTTTTGCATAATCAATGTAATCCGGAGAGTACAGACTCAATAGCTAAATAATTGTTTGCTGGTTCCTCGGGATTTCAGCCAATGAACACGCAGGAGAGTGCGTGTTTATTGGTTGAAATCCAGAGGAGGCGTGACTCATCGATCAAAAGCTCAAGGCATTTGGGACTTAGAACATTGCATGCGGAGGCTTTTATGTGCCCATTCATTGGCCCCCAGCAAAGAATTGTTTCGACTTTTCGATGCCAGTCTGAGACATGCCAAGGCTGAAACTTGGGAAATGCATTGCACTAGCAGGGAAGCTTCAACCGTCATGATTGGAGTACCTTTGGATGTGTCTAGGTGGTTACAGAGAAGGTTGTTGAATAGGAAAAACAAAATTATGAAGAAATGTACATTAATTATGTATGATAAGCTTTGCTACCGATTTTACTCTGCTATTGTACGCAAATATTGTCATCAGATATAATTCGCAGATATTGCACGCAGATAGTGTACTCAGATATTCTACTCAGATATTATACTCAGATACTGTACTCAGATGGTGTAATCAGATACTGTACTCAGATGGTGTACTCAGATAAGGTACTCAGATAGTGTACTTAGATATTGTACTTAGGTACTATACTCAGACATTGTTCTCAGATCCTGTACTCCGATGGTGTACTCAGATAGTGTACTCAGATAGTGTACTCGGTGTACTCAGATATTGTTCTCAGCTAAAAAAAATTGAACCAACGATAACAATCACAAGCAAATATCATCGTCAGTTGTTTAGGTGTAAACAGAAATAATATACGAACACCTAATTTTAGTCCACATTTTTCTTTTTAGAATCTGGTACATTTACCTAAGAAACGGCAACTCGTTCCTATTAGTGGCAACGCTGTCAATCAACACATCAACCCACCGCATTGCATTTCATGGATTCATGGAGCCGTATCTGCGCTCCTCAGGTAACGAGAGGCAGGACTTCTCCAACTATCCCGTCTAAATTCGTCCCCACATTTTCCCAGCCGCCAACTCAATTATTCCTAGTCTAGAACGCGTCTTCCAGACATTAGCAATCACTAGAATGTGCCAAGAATTTCTCCGGGGGTTGAAATTATCCGCATAGAAAGTGAAACCGTTCAATATCTGGAATGAGAATCTGCACAAAAAATTACTCATCTCGCTTTGTTGCAAAAGTGGCTGAAAACTATAAGCCAATTTTTTTTTTTAAGGTTTAAGGATATAAAATGTTTTTAGGTTAGATAATAATGGAGGAATGGTATAAAGTGTTGAGTGCACTGAAGACAGAGATAAATCTCGAGTCAACTTTCACAGTTCTACCAGAAACTGGGGGAGTCTACCCTGTAGCCGGTACCTGCATGTTGCATTGACTCATACGTTATGCAAACTGAGTACAGCTAACCATTACAACTTTCTCATTTCTCTCTGTGAAGAGTAATAAGCTGTAGGACGTTGGGGATGGAAGTGTAGAGAGGATTGTATGAGGGGGTAGTTGTATCAACTGTGCTCTACGGAACCGAGACTTGGGGGGTGAGAGCAGACGAAAGTAGAAGGATGAACGTTTTCGAGCTGAAATGCTCGAGGAGCATGGCTGGTGTGACGCTGAGAAACAGGATCAATAACGACGTGGTTCGAATTAGAACGAGGAGGGTGAAGAAGTTGGAGGACAGAGAGGATTCGCGTGTTCTGTGATTGTTCAGGCACATGATGAGGTTGGATAAAGGGAGATTGGTGAAAAGTGTGATGAAGGAGGAGGTGAGTGGACGTAGGCCTTGAGGCAGACCGAAGTTGGGTGGATGGATGATGTAAAGCAGGCGTTAGAAAAGAGAGATATGAGTGTGGAGGTAGCTAAAGAGCGTGCAATGAATAGGTGTGAGTGGAGTGGATGTTTCTGACGATGCCCTGATGTGCTTTCCCGCCCTTGGCATCTCCTTGAGAAGCATGATGGTCGTGGGTGGGAGGGATCCCCAGTCACTATGACGCAGAAGAGTAAACCAGTCACACTGTCGGGACCTGCTGCTGACAATGACTTCGGATCGCACTCATGACCCAGAGGGTTTGAGGCGAGAACTTTCGGCCGGACCCCTTAGCGCAAAAGGACCAAGTTGGTTGACTGCGAGTGTATGAGAGAAGTGCGAGGTGCGCCTTGCCGTCGGCCAACCTCTACCTGGTGGTTTCGGCCTAGTGTCTGCATCTGTATATAGTAATAATTATTACAATCAATATTTTTTTACAGAAACTCTCGATTGTACAGTAACGGTAAGGAACACACAAATATACAAAAATGACACTGCAAGTGGTGCAGTCAATGTAGAGCTCGGATGAATAGATTAAAGTGAAGGTGAAAGGCACTAATCCATGCAGCGTCTCGCAACAGACGCTCATCGGATAATAGTAAAAATTATAAACATTCTGCTTTTTACAAACAGATCGTCAGTGTCTTATTCACGAGAAAAAAAAAATATTTGCGGATTTAAGGATAGAAGGTTGAACATTTATTAAAGTATAATGACAGGTGGGAAAACTCCACAAATGTCACGAAACGCTGCTAATGAGGACCAGGCCTTCGTCAGCAGGAGCTGTTCTGAAGAGAACATTTGCTACCTGAACATACATACTCAACTTGGTAGTAGTGGTAGTACATGAATTCAAATGCCGTCTATAAATCAACTATTGATTCATAGACAATTTATTCAAATGAGTTAGATCAACTGTCGTACAAGTAATCATGACAATATGAACAAGCACAACATAAGGACGAAGAAGGATGATTATTTAACCACGGTGGTGGTGGAGAGGCCAGGTAATGGTGGAGTGGTCTAGGCGTGGGTTGTGGGACCTAATTATCTCGAATTGAATTTTTCGTGACGATAAATTGGCATCATTTGATTGGTAAAGAGCGAAGAGCCTATAAAAGGCAGTACCCAATAGATTCCTCACATAACAAAATAAAGTAAATTCGTCAGCTTTGGAAGGGACGACGAAGCAATTTCTATTAAATTCCATGCCAAAGTTTTCCTGCACATAAACGACTAGACAAATATAAATTCCTAGTTTCAATTTAGACATTGATGCAAACGGTAGGTAATGATGATCATATAAGATTATACGTGAAGCAAAAGGTAGGCGAAAAATAGGCACGCACAAAGTTAACTCCAAATTTCTATCATCGTATCATAACGAAAAACAATGAAACGAGCACATTAACATCAAGCGAAAATTAAATGCCGGTTGAGTTTGGGTCAGCACCACCCGGTCTGATGCGAATAGAAGGTTGGGGCAGCGCCACACGGTCTGTTGCGAATGGAAGGTTGGGGCAGCGCCACCCGGTCTTGTTACGAATAGAAGGTTGGGACAGCGCCACACGGGCTGTTGCGAATAGAAGGTTGGGGCAGCGCCACACGGTCTGTTGCGAATGGAAGGTTGGGGCAGCGCCACCCGGTCTGTTGGGCATAGAAGGTAGGGGCAACGCCACCCTGTCTGTTACAAATAGAAGGTTGGGACAGCGCCACACGGTCTGTTGCGAATGGAAGGTTGGGACAGCGCCACACGGGCTGTTGCGAATAGAAGGTTGGGGCAGCGCCACCCTGTCTGTTACAAATAGAAGGTTGGGACAGCGCCACACGGTCTGTTGCGAATAGCAGGTTGGGGCAGCGCCACCCGGTCTGTTGGGCATAGAAGGTAGGGGCAACGCCACCCGGTCTGTTGGGCATAGAAGGTTGGGGCAGCGCCACCTGGTTTATTGGGAATAGAAGGTTGGGGCAGCGCCACCCGGTCTGTTGGGCATAGAAGGTTGGGGCAGCACCACCAGGTCTGTTGGGCATAGAATGTTGGGGCAGCGCCACCCGGTCTGATGAGCATAGAAGGTTGGGGCAGCGCCACCCGGTCTGTTGGGCATAGAACGTTGGGGCAGCGCCACCTGGTCTGTTGCAAATAGAAGGATGGGGCAGCGCCACACGGTCTGTTGGGCATAGAAGGTTGGGGCAGCGCCACCCGGTCTGTTGGGCATAGAAGGTTGGGGCAGCGCCACCCGGTCTGTTCGGCATAGCAGGTTGGGGCAGCGCCACCCGGTCTGTTGGGCATAGAACGTTGACCAGTGCCACCCGGTCTGTTGGGCAAACAACGTTGGGGCAGCGCCACCCGGTCTGTTGCGAATAGAAGGTTGGGGCAGCGTCACACGGTCTGTTGGGCATAGAAGGTTGGGGCAGCACCACCCGGTCTGTTGGGCATAGAAGGTTATCAGAGGGCGAAAAAATAATGAATGATCGGGTAACTTTAGCTCTTAGTCAACGCACTTCTTAATTCCTCAGGCAAATATTCAGAGACTTCTTCATTTTGTGATCAGCAGTAGGTAGCAAGATAAGAACAGGTGAACATTGAAGAGAGGCGAACAAGTATTACAAGAGAAAATCATTTTAATACGTTTCAAAAATTGATCAGACTAGTTATATTTTTTGTTTCATTAAAGTATAATGATGAGAAACTTTCTAACAGCATCAGTTGTTTTGGCCCACCACTAGCTGCTCTCCCTCACAGTATCAGCTACTCTGGCTACTCGGTCAGTTGCTACTCTGGCCCACCACCACACAAGTTGATGGAAAGTTTGATAACGGATAAAATTACACAATTCTTAGGATCAAACAAATTGTTTGGCGACTCCCAGCATGGCTTTAGACACAACCGTTCCTGTCTTACAAATCTGCTACTCTTTTTCAGAAATATAATCGAAATCCGCGACACAAAATCTCCAATCGATATCATTTACCTTGACTTTCAAAAGGTCTTTGATAAAGTCCCCCACAAGCGCCTAATTAGTAGATTGCACAGCATCGGTTTTCGAGGCGAGCTTAACAGCTGGATAAAATGCTGGCTTACGGACAGACGGCAGCGAGTTGTACTTAACGGAGCTTCCTTCCCCTGGGGTAACGTTACAAGCGGCGTGCCTGAAGGATCCGTGTTAAGGCCAGTTCTCTTTATATTATTCATTAACGATCTCGAGCATCGTAGCAACGTACTCTCAAACATTAGCAAGTTTGCAGACGATACTAAGATCGGAAGAAAAGTGCAAACTGAACTAGAGTGTCAGCAGATCCAACTAGACTTGAACAAAATTGTTGATTGGTCAGAAAAGTGGCAAATGAAATTTAATGTCGACAAATGCAAAGTTATGCACATAGGTCTTCATAACCCCAAACACGAATATTCAATGTCTGGAAAAAAACTCATTCCCGTCACCGAAGAGAGAGATTTAGGTGTCATCATTGGTAACGACTTAAAAAGCAGCAATCAATGTAACGATGCTGCCACGAAAGGCAACAAAATGCTATCTATGTATGATATCCCGCACTATCTCTTACAAAAACCAGCACAGTATGTTCAAGTTATTTTATGCATTTGTTACACCGCATCTCGAGTATGCCGTTCAATTCTGGTCTCCATTCCTTAGAAAAGACGTTATTAAACTTGAGAAGGTTCAACGTAGGGCTACCAAACTCATCCCCTCGCTGCGGAACAAATCGTACGAAGACAGGCTTCGTGAACTCAATCTCTATTCGCTAGAGAAACGTCGAGTCAGAGGCGACATGATAGAAGTGTGGAAGATTATGAAGGGTAAGGAAAACGTCGACCGAGCGAGACTTCTCACTCTAGATACAAACAGAGTGACTAGGAACAATGGATACAAAATCGATGGGAAACGTTTCTCACTCGACATCACGCGCAATTTCTTCACGTATACAGTTGTCGAAGAATGGAACAAACTTCCAGCGGAGGTTGTAAACAGCAATACCATAGAAACGTTTAAGTTGCGACTCGATAAGTTCTACATAAACCGCCGATAAATAGCTAAGTCGTTCCATTTCCTGTTGTTTAAAAAAAAAAAAATGGCACACGAAGCTCTCTTAGACGTTCTACTTCAAAACTAGTCCTCTTGCTACCAAAAGGCGACCTAGTTTGGACCAATGGGCCTGCTGTTGTCTTCCTACACTTGTAAGCACTTTTAAACTAGCTGCTCTCCTTCACAGCATCAGCTACTCTGGCCCACCACTAGCTGCTCGCTCTTCTTCACAGCATCACCTACTCTAGCCCACCACTAGCTGCTCGCTTTCCTTCACAGCATCAGCTAGTCTGGCCCACCACTAGCTGCTCGCTCTCCTTCACAGCATCAGCTACTCTGGCCCACCACTAGCTGCTCGCTCTTCTTCACAGCATCAGCTACTCTGGCCCAACACTAGCTGCTCGCTCTTCTTCACAGTATCAGCTACTCTGGCCCACCACTAGCTGCTTGCTCTCCTTCACAGTATCAGCTACTCTGGCCCACCACTAGCTGCTCGCTCTCCTTCACAGTATCAGCTACTCTGGCCCACCACTAGCTGCTCGCTCTCCTTTACAGCATCAGCTACTCTGGCCCACCACTAGCTGCTCGCTCTCCTTCACAGCATCAGCTACTCTGGCCCACCACTAGCTGCTCGCTCTCCTTCACAGCA
>SDVV010027362.1:0-12120 GCA_016164225.1 Gammarus roeselii | reverse complement strand
AATCCCGCCATCAGAGGGAATACTGCATCTGTGGCACATTTCAGTGGAGGTTAATACAATGACTTAAATATGTATGATACCTTAATGTTACATTGTACAGTTTATAATTTAATACTAAAGGCTGTATATCTATACATAATTTAACGTGGGGGAGAGCAATGCAGGACTTGGCTTGCAAACCCTTACACTCTCTGCACAGTACAAGCACACGGACAGCCAAAATTATATCAAACTGCCTGTAAAATAATGAATTATGTCAATTGAGGAATTTCAAAATCTTCCTCCCTCATCCAGGGAAAGGCCCTAATAATACACTCGCACTTTACTGTAAGTCGTCAAAATAACTTAAATTGATTTGGAAGAGTACCGTGGTAATCAGAGGAATGTAAGTCAATAATGGCCAATATTCATCAATTATAAAAAAATAGAGTCCAATATTTGTTAATACAACTTGGAGTTATTCAAAATTTATAATGAAGATCCGGATCTTGACAATACATCTCCCAATAGATCTCCTAAGATTTTGAATTCCTTTCTTACTTTAAAAACTGACACATAAGAAAAAGTCGTTTACTCGAGCCCTATTTGATTTTGTTGCCTTATTTGTAAATAATATAATAATATATTTATTAACCTTGTACTTACTTGCGCGCACAGTGCATTTCCTAATTATCAATCATATTTCATTTACTCCTCGCGGTCACGCCACGCACGACGATCTCTAATGCGCTTCCTGATTTGACGTTTCTGAAACAGGAACCTGAAAGATCGTTCATATTTCTATTTTAATAAGTTTTGTATCAAATGTACGTCAATGCCCTTGATGTTTTTTTCATAAACTGTTTTAATATAATTCTTATTATACCGTGGACGCAGAGCATGGCACGACTCTGTCGTTGTTAACATCGTATTGCAAGGAAAATTACATTTATGTAAACATGTTTATGCTAATTGATGTTATCATATTCTATCAATAAATGATCTGCTTCATATGTCCAATTCGGATCTTGGGTCAGATTGCTTGTGAATTGTGAATAGATACTTTTTAGTGTGGTTTCCCATCCATAAAGGAAGTTTTCTTCAAATTTATGAAAAGAAAATGGATTTCTCGAGTAACCCATCTAATCTTTATTGAAGTCGGATAGTGAACAGTAAAGAAGGCAGATATGTCATGCTACTTTCGATATTTGATTGTTGTAATTTGAGAGGAAATATTTGCATGCTATTTTATACTATCAGGTTATCTGATTACACTCAATATATTACATCTGAGAAGCATAGTGTAATTGAGTTAACGCAGAGTAGCCGGGCGCATAGGGTCGCCGGACAACGAACCGGACGCAATCCATTCAAAATACAGCCACAGGATCAGCTGCCAGCTGGATGCAACTTCAACGTAAAGTAAACTATATACAGAGACTCTAAGTTGGACGCCTGGTCACTTTACGCTTACCCTAATAAGAACTACTCCGGCGCACCAATGAAGATATATTCTTCTGGTTTTATCTTAAAACTGACTGATCACGTAAATCAAAACTATTCGTGCGGGAATAGGTATCAAGAAGATCCCAGCCTTAGAAGTTGGATATTTCTTCCGGACTGATTCTGGCAAAAAGTATTGTCCATAGATTAAACTGCTTACAAATTTAATGAAAGATTCACCTATTGTGCGAAATTTACTGATAAATCAGGAAAGCGTACCGATTTCTCTCGTGGATTAGAAATAGAAAAGTTATATGAATTGAAAGTTTAGATGTTTGGAAGTTTTTTATGAGTTTAACTAGCGATTAGGTGGAGCCAGATGTTCTACCTACGACGGATGAGAGCACCGAAGGTCCGACCTTATGCCGACAGTGGGCAACAGTTTCTGATTTATACAGTTGCAATAAAGGAGTATGCCTTAACTTGTTCTGAATTGTGGGCGGATATTTTATCATTTGGTTCCCATTGTTACCCTAAAAAAAATGTCTCAATTTTAATACTATGCCCATGTTGGTTGTTAATAAAGTTCCTATTATTTTTAATCCTATTTTCCCGTTGTTGTTGTTTTGCTGAAGGCTTGCGTACAATCAGATTATGATTGAGCTGGTCGAGGCTCCACCAGTTGCCATCCCGTAGGTGCGAGTAGGCCTCAGTTACTGATGTTAGATTGTAGCTTAGAATAAGATACCAGAAAATTCCACTTCAATGTATGCAACAATTTTTATAACTAAAATTTTGCAGAAACAAATCGTTTCATCAATGTGATTAGCAGTAAAACTCCCATAATATGTTTATCTCACGTCAATTTTGGGCACAGTTCATTTCCTGGAAAATCACAGGGTAAAAATTGAACAACGGAAATCTCCTATTTCAAGGGGATTTCACATTTTTGAATACCCTGTCAACGTCTTTCGTCATAAGCGGCCATCCAATACAACATTGTGCTCTGTAACACAAAATCTTTTCCCACGTTGGCGAGGATACAATGATAATGGACCTCACTACATTCTCCGGAAAGACCAAATAATGTCAAAATAAATAATCAAAATCATTTATTGAATAATGTTCACTTAGTTCATAAACATCCTACAAGCCATTATACAAGCATCAGATGATGCTTCTCTGTCAATCAAACATCCCATTCAAACTAACGCGCGTACCCAGATTCACAAAACTAACAATCCTAAAACCAAACCGAAACACGTACAAGTTGCGCAGAATATCAAGTAGAATTACTAGCAACAGAAGGACCATTGAAATGGATTAGGGATAACAATTAGGCTCTCAAAATGTATCGAAGTTGGGTGTAGGTACAAACAGTTAACTATCTGAATATTTATCAACGAAGCACTTTTTACATCTAGACTTGAACATACTCAAAGTGGGACTCTGCTTTACATCCAATGGTAGACTGTTCCGAACATTAAGCACTGATAATGACAAGGATCGCTGTGTAGTCGTTCATCTCCGAATGGTAGGTACAGGGTTATTGCGGTATCTGGTGTCATACTTGTGCTGCACGTAATTAACATTTGAAGAATTATTTTGTTTATAGGCTTCTATTGCGAAGAGATATAGGTGTACATCTGACACCTTCAAGATATTGGTTCTGTGAAATGAGGGACCCGTGTTTGCGAGATAACTCTGACCAGGAATTAATCTGATTATTCTTTTTGCGAACAAGCGTTAATTTGTTAATATGAATATTAGAAGCTGCGCCCCATATTGTATTACAATAAATTAAATATGGATGTACAAAACTATTAACAGTTTAACTGATACATGTTCCAGAACACATTCTCTGAGCCTATAAACTATACCAACACTCTTTGGTAGTTTTGCGCAAACATTCCTCACGTGTACACCAAGAGACATTCTGTGATCTATTGTCACACCCAAAAACTTAACATTTTACAAAAATTTATGATTGTCATCAAATCGAACTTTGGATGCGTAGTCAACGTCATTTAATCGATTTGTAATCAACACAGCAAAAGATTTTTCAACATTAAGTTTCATTACAGGATTATTAATATCTCAAGCAGGAACCCGGACAATTGGATTTGGAGCTGTTCAACGCCAATCTCTCTCACGGTGAACAATACCACAATGACAAACATTGAAACATTTCGTATCACCTTAGCATGTGGATGATGGCGGTCGGTGGTGTGGATGTGGATGATGGCGTTGGTGGTGCTGGTGGAAGGTAGGGTTACCGCTAACAGTCAACCACAGACAGCCGCGGAGTTGATGACATCCACGCTGTGACTCACGAACTGTGACCTACGGTACAACGAGGGCAATTTAAGTTCAACATTGATAGTAAGTTATTAGGGAAGTTGTCAGCCTATTGTAGTGTTTCCATCGTTCCCTCCAACTGCACACACACGCTTCACAGTTATCACATCATTACACGCACCTGATTCTTGAACAACAGTTGGAACGACTATCCTGCACAACGATCTTGCTCGATGATCTTGCACGACGATCTTGCATGACGATCTTGCATGACGATCCTGCACGACGATCTTGCTCGATGATCTTGCACGACGATCTTGCACGACGATCTTGCATGACGATCCTGCACAACGATCTTACATGACGATCTAGCACGACGATCTTGCATCTTACACGACGATCGCAACACACGTTTCATATTTATTTCCCACACCTTCTTCTAGCACAACGTTCAGAATGTTAAATAAGGCCTATTAATACACATCCATGATGTATGTACAGCCATTAATACACAGCCATGGTGTATACAGCCATTATTAGACGGTCATGGTGTAGGTAGAGCTCTTAATACACAGTCATGGTGTAGGTAGAGTCATTAATACACAGTCATGGTGTAGGTACAGCTATTATTTCGCAGTCATTGTGTAAATACAGCCATTAATACACAGTCCTGGTGTAAATACAGCCATTAATACACAGTTATGATGTGGGTACAGCTATTGATACACAATCATGGTCTAGGTACAGCTATTAATACACAGTCATGGCTTAGATACAGCAATTAATACACAACCATGGTGTACGTACAGCTATTAATCCAAAGTCATGAAGTAAGTACAGCCATTAATACACAGTCATGGTGTAGGTACAGCTATAAATACCCGGTCATAGAATAGGTACAGCTATTAATACACAGTCATGGTGTAGATACAACAATTAATGCATGGTCATGGTGTAGGTACAATCATTCATACACAGTCATGGTGTAGATACAACAATTAATGCATGGTCATGGTGTAGGTACAATCATTCATACACAGTCATGGTGTAGATACAACAATTAATGCATGGTCATGGTGTAGGTACATTCATTGATACACAGTCATGGTGTAGGTACAGCCAATAATACACACTCATGGTGTAGATACAGTAATTAATACATGGTCATGGTGTAGGTACAGCTATTAATACACAGCCTTGGTGTAGGTACATCTATTAATACACAGTCATGGTGTAGGTAGAATCACTAAGCCACAGCCATGGTGTAGGTACAGCCATTAATACACAGTCATGGTGTAGGTATAGTCAATAATAAACAATCATGGTGCAAATACAGTCATTAATACACAGCCATGGTGTAGGTACAGCTATCAATGTACAGTCATGGTGTAGGTACAGCCATTAATACACGGTAATGGTTTAGGTACAGCTACTAATACACAGTCATGGTGTAGGTACAGCCATTAATACACAATCATGTTGTAGGTACAGCTATTAATACACAGTCATGGTGCAGGTACAGCATTAATAAACAGTCATTGTGTAGGTACAGTCATTAATACAAAGTCATGGTTTAGCTTTGGTGTAGGTACAGCCATTATTACACAGTCATAGTGTGGGTACAAACATTAATACACAGTCATGGCGTAGGTACAGCTATTAATACACTGTAATGGTGTAGGTACAGCCTTTAATACACAGTCGTAGTGTAGGTACAGCTATTAATGCACAGCCATGGTGTTGGTAAAGCCATTAATACACAGCCATGATGTAGGTACAGTCAATATTACACAGTCATGGTGTAGGTATAGTCATTAATACACAGTCATGGTGTTGGTACAGTCATTAATACACAGCCATGATGTAGGTACAGTCAATATTACACAGTCATGGTGTAGGTATAGTCATTAATACACAGTCATGGTGTTGGTACAGTCATTAATACACAGTCATGATATAGGTACAGTCAATATTACACAGTCATGGTGTAGGTATAGTCATTAATACACAGTCATGGTGTAGGTACAGCCATTGATTCGAAGGCATTGTTTAGGCACCGCTATTAATACACAGTCATGGTGCAGGTACAGTCATAAATACACAGTCATGGTGTAAATACAGCCAATAATACACAGTCATGGTGTAGTTACAGTCCTTAATACTCAGTCATGGTGTAGGTACAGCCAATAATACACAGTCATGATGTAGGTACAGCCATTGACACACAGTCATGGTGTAGGTAGAGCTATTAATACACAGTCATGTAAAAGGTACAGCTAGTAATACACAGTCATGGTGTAGATACAGCTATTATTGCACAGTCATGGTGTAGGTACAGCCAATAATACACAGTCATGGTGTAGGTAGAGTCGTTGAAACACAGCCATGGTGTAGGTATAGCTAATAATACACAGTCATGGTTTAGATACAGCCATTAATACACGGCCATGGTGTAGGTACAGCTATTAATCCACAGTCATGAAGTGAGTACAGTCATTAATACACAGTCATGGTGTAGGTACAGCTATTAATACCCAGTCATGGTGTAGGTAGAGCCATTAATACACAGCCTTTGTGTAGGTACAGCCAATATTACACAGTCATGGTGTAAGTAGACTGAATAATACACAGTCATGGTGTAGGTACATCTATTAATACACAGTCATGATGTAGGGAAAGTAATTAATACACAGTCATGGGTTAGGTACAGCTATTAGAACACAAGTATGGTGTAGGTACAGCCATAACGACACAGTCATGGTGTAGGAACAGCTATTAATACACAGTCATGGTGTAGATACAGCTACTACTACACAGTGATGGTGTAAGTACACTCATTAATACAGAGTCATAGTGTAGGTACAGTCATTAATACAGTGTCATGGTGTTAGTACAGCAATTGATTCACAGTCGTGGTGTAGGTACGGCCCTCAATACACAGCCATGGTGTAGGTACAGCCAATAATACACAGTCATGGTGTAGGTGCAGCTATTAAAACACAGTCATGGTGTAGGTGCAGCCAATAATACACAGTCATGGTGTAGGTACAGCCAATAATACACAGTCATGGTGTAGGTACAGCCAATAATACACAGTCATGGTGTAGGTGCACCCAATAATACACAGTCATGGTGTAGGTGCAGCTATTAAAACACAATCATGGTGTAGGTGCAGCCAATAATACACAGTCATGGTGTAGGTACAGCCAATAATACACAGTCATGGTGTAGGTGCAGCCAATAATACACAGTCATGGTGTAGGTGCAGCTATTAAAACACAGTCATGGTGTAGGTGCAGCCAATAATACACAGTCATGGTGTAGGTGCAGCTATTAATCGATTGCCTGGGACAGCAAGTTTTGTGTAATTGAATTAATAATTGATTAAACTGAAGTGCTGGAGGAGTATAGATTAAACTGAAGAGCAGGAGGATAATAGAATAAACTGAAGAGCAGGATGATTATAGATGAAACTGAAGAGCAGGAGTATTATAGATTAAACTGAAAAGCAGGAAGATTATAGATTATACTGAAGAGCAGGAGGATTATAGATTAAACTGAAGAGCAGGAGAATTATAGAATAAACTGAAGAGCAAGAGGACTATAGATTAAACGGAAAAACAGGAGGATTATAGATGAAACTGATGAGCAGGAGGATTAAAGGCTAAACTGAAGAGCAGGAGGAGAAAATAATAAACTGAACAGCAGGAGGAATATAGATTAAACTGAAGAGCAGGAAGATTATAGATTAAACTGAAGTGAAGGCGAATTATAGATTAAACCGAAAAGCAGGAGGATTATAAATTAAACTGAAGAGCAGAAGGATAATAGATTAAACTGAAGAGCAAGAGGATTATAGTATAAACTGAAGAGCAGGAGGATTATAGATAAAACTGATGAGCAGGGGGAATATGATGCAAATTGAGAAGCAGGAGCATAATGAATTAAACTGAAGAGCAGAAGGAAAATATATAAAAGAGAAGAGCAGGAGGAATATAGATTGAACCGAAGAGCAGGAGGATTATAGATTAAACTAAAGAGCGGGAGCATTATAGATCAAACAAAAGAGCAGGAGGATTATGGTGCAAATTGTAGAGCAGGAGCCTAATGAATTAAACTGAAGATCAGGAGCATAATGAATGAAACTGAAGAGCACGAGGATAACGAAATAAACTGAGGAGCAAGAGAATTACAGATGAAACTGGAGGCCAAGAGGGTTAACGATGAAATTGAAGGTAAGGTAGAGTTAGAATGGATCGCTATAACTGGAAAAGTAATAGAAACATCGAAAACATGCCGAATAATAGCAAACCTGCTTGTGACTGTCAGTTGGGACACATTATTTATCACTGCGTTTACCATTCAGTGCGTCAGACAGTACAGTAGGGCTCTGTTCTTCCAACACTGTTATATCGAACATCAGTTTACCTCTAAGATAAATGATAACCTTCCCCGCTCTGTGGCCGACTGTACCCTCTTGCCTTCCATCAGCTTTTCAAGAACGGGTGCATGTCTATGCATATGTATGGAGTGCATACACACATACATACGTACACATATACACACATACACACATATGTATGGAGTGCATACACACATACATACGTACACATATACACACATACACACATATGTATGGAGTGCATACACACATACATACGTACACGTATACACATATACACACATATGCATGTAGTGCATACACACACAGCATTTCACATACAAATGAAAGTAGTTTTTGGTATTAATTATCACAATTAAGTGATGGATAGCAAATTTCAGTCCCGTAACTGAGAAGCCGGGTGCCCCTACCTCAGTCATTAAGGCCCAGAGTTGAGTCCTGATGGGCCTACTTCAGTCATTAAGGCCCAGAGTTGAGTCCTGATGTGCCTACTTCAGTCATTAAGGCCCAGAGTTGAGTCCTGATGTGCCTACTTCAGTCATTAAGGCCCAGAGTTCAGTCCTGATGTGCCTACTTCAGTCATTAAGGTCCACTGTTGTGTTCTGGTGTGCCTGCCTTAGCCTTTAAGGCCCACTGGTGAGTTTTGATGTGCCTACCTCGGTCATAGTTTAGTTGTGGATTGCAGTTGATTACTGATGGGCCTGCATCAGTCATTAAGGTCCACTCATGATTACTGATGTGCCTACCTCGGTCATTAAGGTCCACCGTTATGTTCTTGCGTGCCTTTCTCAGGAAATAAGGCCCACTGATATTAACTGATGTGCCTACCTCAGTCATTAAAGTCCAGTGTTTGAGTGGTGAAGTGCCTATCTCAGCCGTTAAGATCCATTGTTGAGTTCTGATGTGCCTATCACAGTTGTATGGCCCACTGTTGAGTTCAGATGTGCTTACCTCAGCCGTTGAGGTGCTTTATTGAGTTCAGATATGCCTACCCCAGTTGAGGTTCATTATTGAGTTCAAATGTGCCCCCTCATCCGTTAAGGTGCATTGTTGAGTTTAGATGTGCCTACCTCAGCCGTTGAGGTGCATTGTTGAGTTCAGATGTGCCTACTTCAGCCGTTGAGGTCCATTGTTGAGTTTAGATGTGCCTACCTTAGCCGTTGAGGTGCATTGTTGAGTTCAGATGTGCCTACTTCAGCCGTTGAGGTCCATTGTTGAGTTTAGATGTGCCTACCTCAGCCGTTGAGGTGCATTGTTGAGTTCAGATGTGCCTACTTCAGCCGTTGAGGTCCATTGTTGAGTTCAGATGTGCCTACCTTAGCCGTTGAGGTGCATTGTTGAGTTTAGATGTGCCTGCCTCAGTCATAAAGGCCCAATGTTGAGTTCAGATGTGCCTACCTCAGCCGTTGAGGTCCTTCGCTGAATTTTCGCTTTGTTTGCCGTGTATAGTAAGTATTATTGTCTAACAAGAACATCGTACTTGCAAATTATCGTTGACAATTGTGTGTGAACTATGACTCATTGTGTGTGAACTATGACTCATTGTGTGTGAACTATGACTCATTGTGTGTGGACTGTGACTCATTGTGTGTGAACTATGACTCATTGTGTGTGAACTATGACTCATTGTGTGTGAACTGTGACTCATTGTGTGTGTACTGTGACTCATTGTGTGTGAACTATGACTCATTGTGTGTGAACAATGACTCATTGTGTGTGGACTGTGACTCATTGTGTGTGAACTATGACTCATTGTGTGTGAACTATGACTCATTGTGTGTGGACTGTGACTCATTGTGTGTGGACTGTGACTCATTGTGTGTGAACTATTACTCATTGTGTGTGGACTATGACTCAATGTGTGTGGACTATGACTCAATGTGTGTGGACTGTGACTCATTGTGTGTGGACTGAGACTCATTGTGTGTGAACTATGACTCATTGTGTGTGAACTATGACTCATTGTGTGTGGACTATGACTCAATGTGTGTGGACTGTGACTCATTGTGTGTGAACTATGACTCATTGTGTGTGAACTATGACTCATTGTGTGTGGACTATGACTCAATGTGCGTGGACTGTGGCTCATTGAGTGTGAACTATGATTCATTGTGTGTGAACTATGACTCATTGTGTGTGAACTATGACTCATTGTGTGTGGACTATGACTCAATGTGTGTGGACTGTGGCTCATTGAGTGTGAACTATGATTCATTGTGTGTGGACTATGACTCAATGTGTGTGGACTGTGACTCATTGTGTGTGAACTATGACTCAATGTGTGCGGACAATGACTCATTGTGTGTGAACTGTGACTCATTGTGTGTGAACTATGACTCATTGTGTGTGGACTGTGACTCATTGTGTGTGGACTGTGACTCAATGTGTGTGGACAATGACAAATTGTGTGTGAACTAAGACTCAACGTGTGTGGACAATGACTCATTGTGTGTGAACTATGACTCATTGTGCTTGAACTATGACTCAATGTGTGTGGACAATGAGCCATTGTGTGTGGACTGTGACTCATTGTGTGTGGACAATGAGTCATTGTGTGTGGACTGTGACTCATTGTGTGTGGACTATGACTCATTGTGTGTGGACTATGACTCATTATGTGTGTACAATGACTCATTGGTGCATGTTTACTTACACTCTTGGCCCTCTCACACCGACTCTCCTTAGAGTATTGTGTTTTGAACTCTCTCATCATTCCTAGCGCTCTCTCAAGTTTGGGCGTTCGCTGACCACGCCGCCCCTACCACCCCTCCATCAAACACGATGATTCGTCTACACCCCAAGCACCTTCAGCAAAAAAATGTTTCCCTGCTTATCGCCCCTCGTTGCGGCCCAGTCGGGTAGTCGGGTACTGAGACTGACCTCAGCATGGTTCCTCCCTCCGGCCCACCCTCACTCCCTCCCTAAGCCTTCCTCTTTCACACTTCCCCTCCCTATCCGTCCCTTCCTCCCATGCACACCCAGATTTTTTTAAAGACTCGGAAAGGGCAACAACCGAAAAATTGTGGGGGGAGGAGCTGGAGGCACAATTAGAAATAAGTACTTCACGTGCCGAGCAGCTAAATTGGATGTTAATTCGATATAACATTTACTTGCAAACTAGAGCGGGGTTAAGGAGCCCCCCGCCCACCCTGTTTGGTGTACCTTTGCCTTCTACTACTCCTCCTACACTCCCCCTCCCCGGCCTGTTCGGTGTACCATTGCCTTCTACTACTCCTCCTACACCCCTCCTTCCCCTCATTCCATCCATTCAGTTAATCCGTAGATCTAAAGTAATTCCAACCGGCGACAGTATCTCCTCTCTTTCTTTGCCAGCTGGCGTAGGGAGTGAGGTGGTCAATGTTCCTCGTCAAAGTATTTTCAGAGTATCCAGCACGACCTGCTCTGACATGCCCTTCCCTAACCACCTCTTTTGGGCCCGCCGTCTCTTCCTGACCTATGACCTGCCGCCTGCCATCTGCCACGGCCACCTGCTGCTCCACCTCCTAAGGCAGGTGGCCCCAGCACTGGTTTGAGTGTAGTCGGCAGGAGAAACATTTCCGCTAAAAAGAACTCAAAATTAATTTGTTAGCAAGCAACGTGTTATTTTTTAAAAAGGACCAAATTATCTGACGATATAAATGAATGTCATCTTTTAGGCATGAACATGGACGGCCGTTTCCATGATCAATGGATCAATTCAACGCAATAAACGCAACAAAAGGTGCCATTGCTTAGAATTGATTGGTGTTGAGAGAGCAGTATATGTGACGCGTATCTTTAGTTGGTTAAACATCTGGGGAAGAAATGTTATGCCATCCCAGGATTCTTTACATATCTTTATAGGACCTCCAACTATATAAAATTGTAAGTTGCATGTGTATGATCCTATTATGCAAAGGCGAAGCGCTGCATAATAGTATCTATGGGACTGAGTGAATGCAGCCCCACCACTTGGCGATGAATAATTATTTGGCATTAACCATATGGATATATACATA